>CADCWY010000018.1:0-23550 GCA_902806535.1 Hypoxylon rickii
GAGTGAGATAAAGATAAATATATTCTTACTATTCATGATTGTTTTGGAACTCATCAAAATTATATGTTAGATCTTAGTAATACTGTAAAGAAAGAATTTGTTAAATTTATTCTAGTTATGATTTTCTACAAACTTTAGAGATAATTTAATGTGATTTGAAGAAATATCGTTTACAAATTGAAAATATAGATGGTGAAGATTATATACTAATAAAAAGATCACAATACTCACCCTCCAAGAATGGAGGTTGGGGAGGTTGATCCTATAGAGTATGGCTTGTATGGTTTGTATGGTTTATCTACCACAAATATTAGTTATTTGTAAAGTCAGTTTGGTGGTAGAATATGAAAGTTATTTATATTGATTAGTCTAAGGATTAAGTATTAAACTATAGTGGCTCGATAGATACTTATTAAGTAAATTCAATGTAAGATATGTATTTTTATTGTAATACTAATACTGAAGGACTATATATTAAGAGGCGCTACGGAGCTTAATCTAGAATTCCACCGTTGAGGATTTATGGTTGTCAGTAGGACTAAATTAAAGGTGTTAGGTAAAGTGATAATGTGCAGAATTATGTATGTTATTATAGCTGAATGGAAAGGTAATTACCCGCAACCAGTAGTAAAAGACCATGGCCCGAAAGCTCAAAAAGGAGGGGCACAAGGAGGAAGTGGAGATTGATATGAAATTTGATAAAATACGCTAGAAAATATGAAAATTAGAAGATGATGCTAATTTTTAGTAAGAAAATAATAAAACAAGCGAAACTAATTTAGCTTCAATAATAGGAAGAAATATTTGTTTATCTATTTATAATAATTTTAGAAAGGATTAAATGAAAATTTTAGCTTTAATTCTTTAACGATTTTAGTAATCATTTCTTATTAAATAATGACCAATATATTAAAATAGGAATGAATTTTATTTATATATTTACTACTCAGTTAGGTATTCAGATTTTTGAAAGAAAATTTATAAAAGATGATGGATATTTTCTAATTATAAATAAAGAATATATAAACGAACTTAAAGAAAATTTAATAATCAATCCACAATCTTTACCTATGATTACAGAACCTAATTTGTGAAGTAAAGATGAATATGGAGGTTTTATTTTGAATAAAAATGAAGAATATCAGAAGGATTTAGTTACCGGTTCAGAAAATCATAATCATTCATTCACTAAAGATAATAATGTTTATAATACTATTAATTATCTTAATTCATTAAAATTTAAATTAATACAGATTTATTAAATTATATTGAAAATGAAGGTAATTTTATTTTAGAATATTATAAAGAAAATTCAAAAATTATATTAATAATTTTATAACTTTAGAGATTGCTAAATTATTTAGGAATATACCTTTTATTTAAATGTTAATTTAGATTGAAGAGGAAGAATTTATACACATTCTTTTA
Source organism: Hypoxylon rickii (assembly GCA_902806535.1). Taxonomy (NCBI): domain Eukaryota; kingdom Fungi; phylum Ascomycota; class Sordariomycetes; order Xylariales; family Hypoxylaceae; genus Hypoxylon; species Hypoxylon rickii. Next base: position 1,429 of record CADCWY010000018.1, read on the forward strand.
TCTAGATTATCAAGGTAGTGAATTTTCTTTAGCTTTAATTGATTTAAATAAAGGGAAAAAATTACTGAGGATGGATTATTTTATTATTACATTTATGGAGCTAATTGTTATAATGAAAATAATGTTTCTAAACAAAGTTTTATAAAAAGATATTATTGAGTGAAGGATAATTTGGATAAAATATCTATGGAGAAGGATTTTATTTTGAAAGCTGAATCTCCTGCTTTATTTGCAGCTTTTATTAATTTAAATAAAATTAAAGATGATCCAAATTATTTACATTATCTCCATGTTTTTTAGATGCAACATGTAGTGGAATACAACATTTTGCAGCTATGCTTTTAGATTATGATTTAGCTTATAATGTTAACTTAATTAAAATGATAAAGTTAATGATATATACAGCACTTTAGTAGATCCAATTAATAAAGCTATTAATGAAAGTTGAAAATATGATGAAGAGTTAAGTATTTTTAGTGACATTAAATTAAGTAGAAAAGAGTTAAAGACTTATAATGACTAAAACTTATAATGTAACTACTTATGGAATGACAAAACATTTAACATCCATTTTAGATAAAAGAAGTTGAAGTTCCTTTTGTTGATAAAAAGGGAAGAAAAAATAAAAAAGATTATTTGTATTTTGTTAATAGTAAAAATACAGATGGTTTTGTTTACTAAATGAACAACAATTATTTAAATTAGCTAATATAATTAATCAAAATATTTTTAATAGATATAATTCTTTAAAATCAATATATTTATTCTTAACTGGTATAGCTAAATGTATGACAGCTCTGGAGTTACCTATAAGTTGAGCTACTCCATTAGGTTTGGAAATAGTTCAACATTATAATCTATCTTATACCAGAAAAATTAGTATTAATTTTTAGGTAAAAGTAAAACAACTGTTTTAAAATCGTGAACTAAAGATCTTAATCTAAGAAAACAAGTTGATGCAATAATACCTAATATTATTCATTCGTTCGATGCTGCATTTAATGAAGGTTATTTCAGAGTGAGATAAAGATAAATATATTCTTACTATTCATGATTGTTTTGGAACTCATCCAAATTATATGTTAGATCTTAGTAATACTGTAAAGAAAGAATTTGTTAAAATTTATTCTAGTTATGATTTTCTACAAACTTTAAGAGATAATTTAATTAATGATTTGAAGAAATATCGTTTACAAATTGAAAATATAGATGGTGAAGATTATATACTAATAAAAAAAGATCACAATACTCACCCTCCAAGAATGGAGGGTTGGGGAGGTTGATCCTATAGAGTATGGCTTGTATGGCTTGTATGGTTTTATCTACCACAAATATTAGTTATTTGTAAAGTCAGTTTGGTGGTAGAATATGAAAGTTATTTATATTGATTAGTCTAAGGATTAAGTATTAAACTATAGTGGCTCGATAGATACTTATTAAGTAAATTCAATGTAAGATATGTATTTTTATTGTAATACTAATACTGAAGGACTATATATTAAGAGGCGCTACGGAGCTTAATCTAGAATTCCACCGTTGAGGATTTATGGTTGTCAGTAGGACTAAATTAAAGGTGTTAGGTAAAGTGATAATGTGCAGAATTATGTATGTTATTATAGCTGAATGGAAAGGTAATTACCCGCAACCAGTAGTAAAAGACCATGGCCCGAAAGCTCAAAAAGGAGGGGCACAAGGAGGAAGTGGAGATTGATATGAAATTTGATAAAATACGCTAGAAAATATGAAAAATTAGAAGATGATGCTAATTTTTTAGTAGAGAAAAATAATAAAACAAGCGAAACTAATTTAGCTTCAATAATAGGAAGAAATATTTGTTTATCTATTTATAATAATTTTAAGAAAGGATTAAATGAAAATTTTAGCTTTAATTCTTTTAACGATTTTAGTAATCATTTCTTATTAAATAATGACCAATATATTAAAATAGGAATGAATTTTATTTATATATTTACTACTCAGTTAGGTATTCAGATTTTTGAAAGAAAATTTATAAAAGATGATGGATATTTTCTAATTATAAATAAAGAATATATAAACGAACTTAAAGAAAATTTAATAATCAATCCACAATCTTTACCTATGATTACAGAACCTAATTTGTGAAGTAAAGATGAATATGGAGGTTTTATTTTGAATAAAAATGAAGAATATCAGAAGGATTTAGTTACCGGTTCAGAAAATCATAATCATTCATTCACTAAAGATAATAATGTTTATAATACTATTAATTATCTTAATTCATTAAAATTTAAAATTAATACAGATTTATTAAATTATATTGAAAATGAAGGTAATTTTATTTTAGAATATTATAAAGAAAATTCAAAAAATTATATTAATAATTTTATAACTTTAGAGATTGCTAAATTATTTAGGAATATACCTTTTATTTAAATGTTAATTTAGATTGAAGAGGAAGAATTTATACACATTCTTTTTATCTAGATTATCAAGGTAGTGAATTTTCTTTAGCTTTAATTGATTTAAATAAAGGGAAAAAATTACTGAGGATGGATTATTTTATTATTACATTTATGGAGCTAATTGTTATAATGAAAATAATGTTTCTAAACAAAGTTTTATAAAAGATATTATTGAGTGAAGGATAATTTGGATAAAATATACTCTATGGAGAAGGATTTTATTTTGAAAGCTGAATCTCCTGCTTTATTTGCAGCTTTTTGTATTAATTTAAATAAAATTAAAGATGATCCAAATTATTTACATTATACTCCATGTTTTTTAGATGCAACATGTAGTGGAATACAACATTTTGCAGCTATGCTTTTAGATTATGATTTAGCTTATAATGTTAACTTAATTAAAAATGATAAAGTTAATGATATATACAGCACTTTAGTAGATCCAATTAATAAAGCTATTAATGAAAGTTGAAAATATGATGAAGAGTTAAGTATTTTTAGTGACATTAAATTAAGTAGAAAAGAGTTAAAAAGACTTATAATGACTAAAACTTATAATGTAACTACTTATGGAATGACAAAACATTTAACATCCATTTTAGATAAAAAAGAAGTTGAAGTTCCTTTTGTTGATAAAAAAGGGGAAGAAAAAATAAAAAAAGATTATTTGTATTTTGTTAATAGTAAAAATACAGATGGTTTTGTTTTACTAAATGAACAACAATTATTTAAATTAGCTAATATAATTAATCAAAATATTTTTAATAGATATAATTCTTTAAAATCAATATATTTATTCTTAACTGGTATAGCTAAATGTATGACAGCTCTGGAGTTACCTATAAGTTGAGCTACTCCATTAGGTTTGGAAATAGTTCAACATTATAATCTATCTTATACCAGAAAAATTAGTATTAATTTTTTAGGTAAAAGTAAAACAACTGTTTTAAAATCGTGAACTAAAGATCTTAATCTAAGAAAACAAGTTGATGCAATAATACCTAATATTATTCATTCGTTCGATGCTGCTCATTTAATGAAGGTTATTTCAGAGTGAGATAAAGATAAATATATTCTTACTATTCATGATTGTTTTGGAACTCATCCAAATTATATGTTAGATCTTAGTAATACTGTAAAGAAAGAATTTGTTAAAATTTATTCTAGTTATGATTTTCTACAAACTTTAAGAGATAATTTAATTAATGATTTGAAGAAATATCGTTTACAAATTGAAAATATAGATGGTGAAGATTATATACTAATAAAAAAAGATCACAATACTCACCCTCCAAGAATGGAGGGTTGGGGAGGTTGATCCTATAGAGTATGGCTTGTATGGCTTGTATGGTTTTATCTACCACAAATATTAGTTATTTGTAAAGTCAGTTTGGTGGTAGAATATGAAAGTTATTTATATTGATTAGTCTAAGGATTAAGTATTAAACTATAGTGGCTCGATAGATACTTATTAAGTAAATTCAATGTAAGATATGTATTTTTATTGTAATACTAATACTGAAGGACTATATATTAAGAGGCGCTACGGAGCTTAATCTAGAATTCCACCGTTGAGGATTTATGGTTGTCAGTAGGACTAAATTAAAGGTGTTAGGTAAAGTGATAATGTGCAGAATTATGTATGTTATTATAGCTGAATGGAAAGGTAATTACCCGCAACCAGTAGTAAAAGACCATGGCCCGAAAGCTCAAAAAGGAGGGGCACAAGGAGGAAGTGGAGATTGATATGAAATTTGATAAAATACGCTAGAAAATATGAAAAATTAGAAGATGATGCTAATTTTTTAGTAGAGAAAAATAATAAAACAAGCGAAACTAATTTAGCTTCAATAATAGGAAGAAATATTTGTTTATCTATTTATAATAATTTTAAGAAAGGATTAAATGAAAATTTTAGCTTTAATTCTTTTAACGATTTTAGTAATCATTTCTTATTAAATAATGACCAATATATTAAAATAGGAATGAATTTTATTTATATATTTACTACTCAGTTAGGTATTCAGATTTTTGAAAGAAAATTTATAAAAGATGATGGATATTTTCTAATTATAAATAAAGAATATATAAACGAACTTAAAGAAAATTTAATAATCAATCCACAATCTTTACCTATGATTACAGAACCTAATTTGTGAAGTAAAGATGAATATGGAGGTTTTATTTTGAATAAAAATGAAGAATATCAGAAGGATTTAGTTACCGGTTCAGAAAATCATAATCATTCATTCACTAAAGATAATAATGTTTATAATACTATTAATTATCTTAATTCATTAAAATTTAAAATTAATACAGATTTATTAAATTATATTGAAAATGAAGGTAATTTTATTTTAGAATATTATAAAGAAAATTCAAAAATTATATTAATAATTTTATAACTTTAGAGATTGCTAAATTATTTAGGAATATACCTTTTATTTAAATGTTAATTTAGATTGAAGAGGAAGAATTTATACACATTCTTTTTATCTAGATTATCAAGGTAGTGAATTTTCTTTAGCTTTAATTGATTTAAATAAAGGGGAAAAAATTACTGAGGATGGATTATTTTATTATTACATTTATGGAGCTAATTGTTATAATGAAAATAATGTTTCTAAACAAAGTTTTATAAAAAGATATTATTGAGTGAAGGATAATTTGGATAAAATATACTCTATGGAGAAGGATTTTATTTTGAAAGCTGAATCTCCTGCTTTATTTGCAGCTTTTTGTATTAATTTAAATAAAATTAAAGATGATCCAAATTATTTACATTATACTCCATGTTTTTTAGATGCAACATGTAGTGGAATACAACATTTTGCAGCTATGCTTTTAGATTATGATTTAGCTTATAATGTTAACTTAATTAAAAATGATAAAGTTAATGATATATACAGCACTTTAGTAGATCCAATTAATAAAGCTATTAATGAAAGTTGAAAATATGATGAAGAGTTAAGTATTTTTAGTGACATTAAATTAAGTAGAAAAGAGTTAAAAAGACTTATAATGACTAAAACTTATAATGTAACTACTTATGGAATGACAAAACATTTAACATCCATTTTAGATAAAAAAGAAGTTGAAGTTCCTTTTGTTGATAAAAAAGGGGAAGAAAAAATAAAAAAAGATTATTTGTATTTTGTTAATAGTAAAAATACAGATGGTTTTGTTTTACTAAATGAACAACAATTATTTAAATTAGCTAATATAATTAATCAAAATATTTTTAATAGATATAATTCTTTAAAATCAATATATTTATTCTTAACTGGTATAGCTAAATGTATGACAGCTCTGGAGTTACCTATAAGTTGAGCTACTCCATTAGGTTTGGAAATAGTTCAACATTATAATCTATCTTATACCAGAAAAATTAGTATTAATTTTTAGGTAAAAGTAAAACAACTGTTTTAAAATCGTGAACTAAAGATCTTAATCTAAGAAAACAAGTTGATGCAATAATACCTAATATTATTCATTCGTTCGATGCTGCTCATTTAATGAAGGTTATTTCAGAGTGAGATAAAGATAAATATATTCTTACTATTCATGATTGTTTTGGAACTCATCCAAATTATATGTTAGATCTTAGTAATACTGTAAAGAAAGAATTTGTTAAAATTTATTCTAGTTATGATTTTCTACAAACTTTAAGAGATAATTTAATTAATGATTTGAAGAAATATCGTTTACAAATTGAAAATATAGATGGTGAAGATTATATACTAATAAAAAAAGATCACAATACTCACCCTCCAAGAATGGAGGGTTGGGGAGGTTGATCCTATAGAGTATGGCTTGTATGGCTTGTATGGTTTTATCTACCACAAATATTAGTTATTTGTAAAGTCAGTTTGGTGGTAGAATATGAAAGTTATTTATATTGATTAGTCTAAGGATTAAGTATTAAACTATAGTGGCTCGATAGATACTTATTAAGTAAATTCAATGTAAGATATGTATTTTTATTGTAATACTAATACTGAAGGACTATATATTAAGAGGCGCTACGGAGCTTAATCTAGAATTCCACCGTTGAGGATTTATGGTTGTCAGTAGGACTAAATTAAAGGTGTTAGGTAAAGTGATAATGTGCAGAATTATGTATGTTATTATAGCTGAATGGAAAGGTAATTACCCGCAACCAGTAGTAAAAGACCATGGCCCGAAAGCTCAAAAAGGAGGGGCACAAGGAGGAAGTGGAGATTGATATGAAATTTGATAAAATACGCTAGAAAATATGAAAAATTAGAAGATGATGCTAATTTTTTAGTAGAGAAAAATAATAAAACAAGCGAAACTAATTTAGCTTCAATAATAGGAAGAAATATTTGTTTATCTATTTATAATAATTTTAAGAAAGGATTAAATGAAAATTTTAGCTTTAATTCTTTTAACGATTTTAGTAATCATTTCTTATTAAATAATGACCAATATATTAAAATAGGAATGAATTTTATTTATATATTTACTACTCAGTTAGGTATTCAGATTTTTGAAAGAAAATTTATAAAAGATGATGGATATTTTCTAATTATAAATAAAGAATATATAAACGAACTTAAAGAAAATTTAATAATCAATCCACAATCTTTACCTATGATTACAGAACCTAATTTGTGAAGTAAAGATGAATATGGAGGTTTTATTTTGAATAAAAATGAAGAATATCAGAAGGATTTAGTTACCGGTTCAGAAAATCATAATCATTCATTCACTAAAGATAATAATGTTTATAATACTATTAATTATCTTAATTCATTAAAATTTAAAATTAATACAGATTTATTAAATTATATTGAAAATGAAGGTAATTTTATTTTAGAATATTATAAAGAAAATTCAAAAATTATATTAATAATTTTATAACTTTAGAGATTGCTAAATTATTTAGGAATATACCTTTTATTTAAATGTTAATTTAGATTGAAGAGGAAGAATTTATACACATTCTTTTTATCTAGATTATCAAGGTAGTGAATTTTCTTTAGCTTTAATTGATTTAAATAAAGGGGAAAAAATTACTGAGGATGGATTATTTTATTATTACATTTATGGAGCTAATTGTTATAATGAAAATAATGTTTCTAAACAAAGTTTTATAAAAAGATATTATTGAGTGAAGGATAATTTGGATAAAATATACTCTATGGAGAAGGATTTTATTTTGAAAGCTGAATCTCCTGCTTTATTTGCAGCTTTTTGTATTAATTTAAATAAAATTAAAGATGATCCAAATTATTTACATTATACTCCATGTTTTTTAGATGCAACATGTAGTGGAATACAACATTTTGCAGCTATGCTTTTAGATTATGATTTAGCTTATAATGTTAACTTAATTAAAAATGATAAAGTTAATGATATATACAGCACTTTAGTAGATCCAATTAATAAAGCTATTAATGAAAGTTGAAAATATGATGAAGAGTTAAGTATTTTTAGTGACATTAAATTAAGTAGAAAAGAGTTAAAAAGACTTATAATGACTAAAACTTATAATGTAACTACTTATGGAATGACAAAACTATTTAACATCCATTTTAGATAAAAAGAAGTTGAAGTTCCTTTTGTTGATAAAAAGGGAAGAAAAAATAAAAAAGATTATTTGTATTTTGTTAATAGTAAAAATACAGATGGTTTTGTTTTACTAAATGAACAACAATTATTTAAATTAGCTAATATAATTAATCAAAATATTTTTAATAGATATAATTCTTTAAAATCAATATATTTATTCTTAACTGGTATAGCTAAATGTATGACAGCTCTGGAGTTACCTATAAGTTGAGCTACTCCATTAGGTTTGGAAATAGTTCAACATTATAATCTATCTTATACCAGAAAAATTAGTATTAATTTTTTAGGTAAAAGTAAAACAACTGTTTTAAAATCGTGAACTAAAGATCTTAATCTAAGAAAACAAGTTGATGCAATAATACCTAATATTATTCATTCGTTCGATGCTGCTCATTTAATGAAGGTTATTTCAGAGTGAGATAAAGATAAATATATTCTTACTATTCATGATTGTTTTGGAACTCATCCAAATTATATGTTAGATCTTAGTAATACTGTAAAGAAAGAATTTGTTAAAATTTATTCTAGTTATGATTTTCTACAAACTTTAAGAGATAATTTAATTAATGATTTGAAGAAATATCGTTTACAAATTGAAAATATAGATGGTGAAGATTATATACTAATAAAAAAAGATCACAATACTCACCCTCCAAGAATGGAGGGTTGGGGAGGTTGATCCTATAGAGTATGGCTTGTATGGCTTGTATGGTTTTATCTACCACAAATATTAGTTATTTGTAAAGTCAGTTTGGTGGTAGAATATGAAAGTTATTTATATTGATTAGTCTAAGGATTAAGTATTAAACTATAGTGGCTCGATAGATACTTATTAAGTAAATTCAATGTAAGATATGTATTTTTATTGTAATACTAATACTGAAGGACTATATATTAAGAGGCGCTACGGAGCTTAATCTAGAATTCCACCGTTGAGGATTTATGGTTGTCAGTAGGACTAAATTAAAGGTGTTAGGTAAAGTGATAATGTGCAGAATTATGTATGTTATTATAGCTGAATGGAAAGGTAATTACCCGCAACCAGTAGTAAAAGACCATGGCCCGAAAGCTCAAAAGGAGGGGCACAAGGAGGAAGTGGAGATTGATATGAAATTTGATAAAATACGCTAGAAAATATGAAAAATTAGAAGATGATGCTAATTTTTTAGTAGAGAAAATAATAAAACAAGCGAAACTAATTTAGCTTCAATAATAGGAAGAAATATTTGTTTATCTATTTATAATAATTTTAAGAAAGGATTAAATGAAAATTTTAGCTTTAATTCTTTTAACGATTTTAGTAATCATTTCTTATTAAATAATGACCAATATATTAAAATAGGAATGAATTTTATTTATATATTTACTACTCAGTTAGGTATTCAGATTTTTGAAAGAAAATTTATAAAAGATGATGGATATTTTCTAATTATAAATAAAGAATATATAAACGAACTTAAAGAAAATTTAATAATCAATCCACAATCTTTACCTATGATTACAGAACCTAATTTGTGAAGTAAAGATGAATATGGAGGTTTTATTTTGAATAAAAATGAAGAATATCAGAAGGATTTAGTTACCGGTTCAGAAAATCATAATCATTCATTCACTAAAGATAATAATGTTTATAATACTATTAATTATCTTAATTCATTAAAATTTAAAATTAATACAGATTTATTAAATTATATTGAAAATGAAGGTAATTTTATTTTAGAATATTATAAAGAAAATTCAAAAATTATATTAATAATTTTATAACTTTAGAGATTGCTAAATTATTTAGGAATATACCTTTTATTTAAATGTTAATTTAGATTGAAGAGGAAGAATTTATACACATTCTTTTTATCTAGATTATCAAGGTAGTGAATTTTCTTTAGCTTTAATTGATTTAAATAAAGGGAAAAAATTACTGAGGATGGATTATTTTATTATTACATTTATGGAGCTAATTGTTATAATGAAAATAATGTTTCTAAACAAAGTTTTATAAAAAGATATTATTGAGTGAAGGATAATTTGGATAAAATATACTCTATGGAGAAGGATTTTATTTTGAAAGCTGAATCTCCTGCTTTATTTGCAGCTTTTTGTATTAATTTAAATAAAATTAAAGATGATCCAAATTATTTACATTATACTCCATGTTTTTAGATGCAACATGTAGTGGAATACAACATTTTGCAGCTATGCTTTTAGATTATGATTTAGCTTATAATGTTAACTTAATTAAAAATGATAAAGTTAATGATATATACAGCACTTTAGTAGATCCAATTAATAAAGCTATTAATGAAAGTTGAAAATATGATGAAGAGTTAAGTATTTTTAGTGACATTAAATTAAGTAGAAAAGAGTTAAAAAGACTTATAATGACTAAAACTTATAATGTAACTACTTATGGAATGACAAAACATTTAACATCCATTTTAGATAAAAAGAAGTTGAAGTTCCTTTTGTTGATAAAAAGGGGAAGAAAAATAAAAAAGATTATTTGTATTTTGTTAATAGTAAAAATACAGATGGTTTTGTTTTACTAAATGAACAACAATTATTTAAATTAGCTAATATAATTAATCAAAATATTTTTAATAGATATAATTCTTTAAAATCAATATATTTATTCTTAACTGGTATAGCTAAATGTATGACAGCTCTGGAGTTACCTATAAGTTGAGCTACTCCATTAGGTTTGGAAATAGTTCAACATTATAATCTATCTTATACCAGAAAAATTAGTATTAATTTTTTAGGTAAAAGTAAAACAACTGTTTTAAAATCGTGAACTAAAGATCTTAATCTAAGAAAACAAGTTGATGCAATAATACCTAATATTATTCATTCGTTCGATGCTGCTCATTTAATGAAGGTTATTTCAGAGTGAGATAAAGATAAATATATTCTTACTATTCATGATTGTTTTGGAACTCATCCAAATTATATGTTAGATCTTAGTAATACTGTAAAGAAAGAATTTGTTAAAATTTATTCTAGTTATGATTTTCTACAAACTTTAAGAGATAATTTAATTAATGATTTGAAGAAATATCGTTTACAAATTGAAAATATAGATGGTGAAGATTATATACTAATAAAAAAAGATCACAATACTCACCCTCCAAGAATGGAGGGTTGGGGAGGTTGATCCTATAGAGTATGGCTTGTATGGCTTGTATGGTTTTATCTACCACAAATATTAGTTATTTGTAAAGTCAGTTTGGTGGTAGAATATGAAAGTTATTTATATTGATTAGTCTAAGGATTAAGTATTAAACTATAGTGGCTCGATAGATACTTATTAAGTAAATTCAATGTAAGATATGTATTTTTATTGTAATACTAATACTGAAGGACTATATATTAAGAGGCGCTACGGAGCTTAATCTAGAATTCCACCGTTGAGGATTTATGGTTGTCAGTAGGACTAAATTAAAGGTGTTAGGTAAAGTGATAATGTGCAGAATTATGTATGTTATTATAGCTGAATGGAAAGGTAATTACCCGCAACCAGTAGTAAAAGACCATGGCCCGAAAGCTCAAAAGGAGGGGCACAAGGAGGAAGTGGAGATTGATATGAAATTTGATAAAATACGCTAGAAAATATGAAAAATTAGAAGATGATGCTAATTTTTTAGTAGAGAAAATAATAAAACAAGCGAAACTAATTTAGCTTCAATAATAGGAAGAAATATTTGTTTATCTATTTATAATAATTTTAAGAAAGGATTAAATGAAAATTTTAGCTTTAATTCTTTTAACGATTTTAGTAATCATTTCTTATTAAATAATGACCAATATATTAAAATAGGAATGAATTTTATTTATATATTTACTACTCAGTTAGGTATTCAGATTTTTGAAAGAAAATTTATAAAAGATGATGGATATTTTCTAATTATAAATAAAGAATATATAAACGAACTTAAAGAAAATTTAATAATCAATCCACAATCTTTACCTATGATTACAGAACCTAATTTGTGAAGTAAAGATGAATATGGAGGTTTTATTTTGAATAAAAATGAAGAATATCAGAAGGATTTAGTTACCGGTTCAGAAAATCATAATCATTCATTCACTAAAGATAATAATGTTTATAATACTATTAATTATCTTAATTCATTAAAATTTAAAATTAATACAGATTTATTAAATTATATTGAAAATGAAGGTAATTTTATTTTAGAATATTATAAAGAAAATTCAAAAATTATATTAATAATTTTATAACTTTAGAGATTGCTAAATTATTTAGGAATATACCTTTTTATTTAAATGTTAATTTAGATTGAAGAGGAAGAATTTATACACATTCTTTTTATCTAGATTATCAAGGTAGTGAATTTTCTTTAGCTTTAATTGATTTAAATAAAGGGGAAAAAATTACTGAGGATGGATTATTTTATTATTACATTTATGGAGCTAATTGTTATAATGAAAATAATGTTTCTAAACAAAGTTTTATAAAAAGATATTATTGAGTGAAGGATAATTTGGATAAAATATACTCTATGGAGAAGGATTTTATTTTGAAAGCTGAATCTCCTGCTTTATTTGCAGCTTTTTGTATTAATTTAAATAAAATTAAAGATGATCCAAATTATTTACATTATACTCCATGTTTTTAGATGCAACATGTAGTGGAATACAACATTTTGCAGCTATGCTTTTAGATTATGATTTAGCTTATAATGTTAACTTAATTAAAAATGATAAAGTTAATGATATATACAGCACTTTAGTAGATCCAATTAATAAAGCTATTAATGAAAGTTGAAAATATGATGAAGAGTTAAGTATTTTTAGTGACATTAAATTAAGTAGAAAAGAGTTAAAAAGACTTATAATGACTAAAACTTATAATGTAACTACTTATGGAATGACAAAACATTTAACATCCATTTTAGATAAAAAGAAGTTGAAGTTCCTTTTGTTGATAAAAAGGGAAGAAAAATAAAAAAGATTATTTGTATTTTGTTAATAGTAAAAATACAGATGGTTTTGTTTTACTAAATGAACAACAATTATTTAAATTAGCTAATATAATTAATCAAAATATTTTTAATAGATATAATTCTTTAAAATCAATATATTTATTCTTAACTGGTATAGCTAAATGTATGACAGCTCTGGAGTTACCTATAAGTTGAGCTACTCCATTAGGTTTGGAAATAGTTCAACATTATAATCTATCTTATACCAGAAAAATTAGTATTAATTTTTTAGGTAAAAGTAAAACAACTGTTTTAAAATCGTGAACTAAAGATCTTAATCTAAGAAAACAAGTTGATGCAATAATACCTAATATTATTCATTCGTTCGATGCTGCTCATTTAATGAAGGTTATTTCAGAGTGAGATAAAGATAAATATATTCTTACTATTCATGATTGTTTTGGAACTCATCCAAATTATATGTTAGATCTTAGTAATACTGTAAAGAAAGAATTTGTTAAAATTTATTCTAGTTATGATTTTCTACAAACTTTAAGAGATAATTTAATTAATGATTTGAAGAAATATCGTTTACAAATTGAAAATATAGATGGTGAAGATTATATACTAATAAAAAAGATCACAATACTCACCCTCCAAGAATGGAGGGTTGGGGAGGTTGATCCTATAGAGTATGGCTTGTATGGCTTGTATGGTTTTATCTACCACAAATATTAGTTATTTGTAAAGTCAGTTTGGTGGTAGAATATGAAAGTTATTTATATTGATTAGTCTAAGGATTAAGTATTAAACTATAGTGGCTCGATAGATACTTATTAAGTAAATTCAATGTAAGATATGTATTTTTATTGTAATACTAATACTGAAGGACTATATATTAAGAGGCGCTACGGAGCTTAATCTAGAATTCCACCGTTGAGGATTTATGGTTGTCAGTAGGACTAAATTAAAGGTGTTAGGTAAAGTGATAATGTGCAGAATTATGTATGTTATTATAGCTGAATGGAAAGGTAATTACCCGCAACCAGTAGTAAAAGACCATGGCCCGAAAGCTCAAAAAGGAGGGGCACAAGGAGGAAGTGGAGATTGATATGAAATTTGATAAAATACGCTAGAAAATATGAAAAATTAGAAGATGATGCTAATTTTTTAGTAGAGAAAATAATAAAACAAGCGAAACTAATTTAGCTTCAATAATAGGAAGAAATATTTGTTTATCTATTTATAATAATTTTAAGAAAGGATTAAATGAAAATTTTAGCTTTAATTCTTTTAACGATTTTAGTAATCATTTCTTATTAAATAATGACCAATATATTAAAATAGGAATGAATTTTATTTATATATTTACTACTCAGTTAGGTATTCAGATTTTGAAAGAAAATTTATAAAAGATGATGGATATTTTCTAATTATAAATAAAGAATATATAAACGAACTTAAAGAAAATTTAATAATCAATCCACAATCTTTACCTATGATTACAGAACCTAATTTGTGAAGTAAAGATGAATATGGAGGTTTTATTTTGAATAAAAATGAAGAATATCAGAAGGATTTAGTTACCGGTTCAGAAAATCATAATCATTCATTCACTAAAGATAATAATGTTTATAATACTATTAATTATCTTAATTCATTAAAATTTAAAATTAATACAGATTTATTAAATTATATTGAAAATGAAGGTAATTTTATTTTAGAATATTATAAAGAAAATTCAAAAATTATATTAATAATTTTATAACTTTAGAGATTGCTAAATTATTTAGGAATATACCTTTTATTTAAATGTTAATTTAGATTGAAGAGGAAGAATTTATACACATTCTTTTTATCTAGATTATCAAGGTAGTGAATTTTCTTTAGCTTTAATTGATTTAAATAAAGGGAAAAATTACTGAGGATGGATTATTTTATTATTACATTTATGGAGCTAATTGTTATAATGAAAATAATGTTTCTAAACAAAGTTTTATAAAAGATATTATTGAGTGAAGGATAATTTGGATAAAATATACTCTATGGAGAAGGATTTTATTTTGAAAGCTGAATCTCCTGCTTTATTTGCAGCTTTTTGTATTAATTTAAATAAAATTAAAGATGATCCAAATTATTTACATTATACTCCATGTTTTTAGATGCAACATGTAGTGGAATACAACATTTTGCAGCTATGCTTTTAGATTATGATTTAGCTTATAATGTTAACTTAATTAAAAATGATAAAGTTAATGATATATACAGCACTTTAGTAGATCCAATTAATAAAGCTATTAATGAAAGTTGAAAATATGATGAAGAGTTAAGTATTTTTAGTGACATTAAATTAAGTAGAAAAGAGTTAAAAAGACTTATAATGACTAAAACTTATAATGTAACTACTTATGGAATGACAAAACATTTAACATCCATTTTAGATAAAAAAGAAGTTGAAGTTCCTTTTGTTGATAAAAAAGGGGAAGAAAAAATAAAAAAAGATTATTTGTATTTTGTTAATAGTAAAAATACAGATGGTTTTGTTTTACTAAATGAACAACAATTATTTAAATTAGCTAATATAATTAATCAAAATATTTTTAATAGATATAATTCTTTAAAATCAATATATTTATTCTTAACTGGTATAGCTAAATGTATGACAGCTCTGGAGTTACCTATAAGTTGAGCTACTCCATTAGGTTTGGAAATAGTTCAACATTATAATCTATCTTATACCAGAAAAATTAGTATTAATTTTTAGGTAAAAGTAAAACAACTGTTTTAAAATCGTGAACTAAAGATCTTAATCTAAGAAAACAAGTTGATGCAATAATACCTAATATTATTCATTCGTTCGATGCTGCTCATTTAATGAAGGTTATTTCAGAGTGAGATAAAGATAAATATATTCTTACTATTCATGATTGTTTTGGAACTCATCCAAATTATATGTTAGATCTTAGTAATACTGTAAAGAAAGAATTTGTTAAAATTTATTCTAGTTATGATTTTCTACAAACTTTAAGAGATAATTTAATTAATGATTTGAAGAAATATCGTTTACAAATTGAAAATATAGATGGTGAAGATTATATACTAATAAAAAAGATCACAATACTCACCCTCCAAGAATGGAGGGTTGGGAGGTTGATCCTATAGAGTATGGCTTGTATGGCTTGTATGGTTTTATCTACCACAAATATTAGTTATTTGTAAAGTCAGTTTGGTGGTAGAATATGAAAGTTATTTATATTGATTAGTCTAAGGATTAAGTATTAAACTATAGTGGCTCGATAGATACTTATTAAGTAAATTCAATGTAAGATATGTATTTTTATTGTAATACTAATACTGAAGGACTATATATTAAGAGGCGCTACGGAGCTTAATCTAGAATTCCACCGTTGAGGATTTATGGTTGTCAGTAGGACTAAATTAAAGGTGTTAGGTAAAGTGATAATGTGCAGAATTATGTATGTTATTATAGCTGAATGGAAAGGTAATTACCCGCAACCAGTAGTAAAGACCATGGCCCGAAAGCTCAAAAGGAGGGGCACAAGGAGGAAGTGGAGATTGATATGAAATTTGATAAAATACGCTAGAAAATATGAAAAATTAGAAGATGATGCTAATTTTTTAGTAGAGAAAATAATAAAACAAGCGAAACTAATTTAGCTTCAATAATAGGAAGAAATATTTGTTTATCTATTTATAATAATTTTAAGAAAGGATTAAATGAAAATTTTAGCTTTAATTCTTTTAACGATTTTAGTAATCATTTCTTATTAAATAATGACCAATATATTAAAATAGGAATGAATTTTATTTATATATTTACTACTCAGTTAGGTATTCAGATTTTTGAAAGAAAATTTATAAAAGATGATGGATATTTTCTAATTATAAATAAAGAATATATAAACGAACTTAAAGAAAATTTAATAATCAATCCACAATCTTTACCTATGATTACAGAACCTAATTTGTGAAGTAAAGATGAATATGGAGGTTTTATTTTGAATAAAAATGAAGAATATCAGAAGGATTTAGTTACCGGTTCAGAAAATCATAATCATTCATTCACTAAAGATAATAATGTTTATAATACTATTAATTATCTTAATTCATTAAAATTTAAAATTAATACAGATTTATTAAATTATATTGAAAATGAAGGTAATTTTATTTTAGAATATTATAAAGAAAATTCAAAAATTATATTAATAATTTTATAACTTTAGAGATTGCTAAATTATTTAGGAATATACCTTTTTATTTAAATGTTAATTTAGATTGAAGAGGAAGAATTTATACACATTCTTTTTATCTAGATTATCAAGGTAGTGAATTTTCTTTAGCTTTAATTGATTTAAATAAAGGGAAAAAATTACTGAGGATGGATTATTTTATTATTACATTTATGGAGCTAATTGTTATAATGAAAATAATGTTTCTAAACAAAGTTTTATAAAAGATATTATTGAGTGAAGGATAATTTGGATAAAATATACTCTATGGAGAAGGATTTTATTTTGAAAGCTGAATCTCCTGCTTTATTTGCAGCTTTTGTATTAATTTAAATAAAATTAAAGATGATCCAAATTATTTACATTATACTCCATGTTTTTAGATGCAACATGTAGTGGAATACAACATTTTGCAGCTATGCTTTTAGATTATGATTTAGCTTATAATGTTAACTTAATTAAAAATGATAAAGTTAATGATATATACAGCACTTTAGTAGATCCAATTAATAAAGCTATTAATGAAAGTTGAAAATATGATGAAGAGTTAAGTATTTTTAGTGACATTAAATTAAGTAGAAAAGAGTTAAAAAGACTTATAATGACTAAAACTTATAATGTAACTACTTATGGAATGACAAAACATTTAACATCCATTTTAGATAAAAAAGTTGAAGTTCCTTTTGTTGATAAAAAGGGGAAGAAAAAATAAAAAAGATTATTTGTATTTTGTTAATAGTAAAAATACAGATGGTTTTGTTTACTAAATGAACAACAATTATTTAAATTAGCTAATATAATTAATCAAAATATTTTTAATAGATATAATTCTTTAAAATCAATATATTTATTCTTAACTGGTATAGCTAAATGTATGACAGCTCTGGAGTTACCTATAAGTTGAGCTACTCCATTAGGTTTGGAAATAGTTCAACATTATAATCTATCTTATACCAGAAAAATTAGTATTAATTTTTGGTAAAAGTAAAACAACTGTTTTAAAATCGTGAACTAAAGATCTTAATCTAAGAAAACAAGTTGATGCAATAATACCTAATATTATTCATTCGTTCGATGCTGCTCATTTAATGAAGGTTATTTCAGAGTGAGATAAAGATAAATATATTCTTACTATTCATGATTGTTTTGGAACTCATCCAAATTATATGTTAGATCTTAGTAATACTGTAAAGAAAGAATTTGTTAAAATTTATTCTAGTTATGATTTTCTACAAACTTTAAGAGATAATTTAATTAATGATTTGAAGAAATATCGTTTACAAATTGAAAATATAGATGGTGAAGATTATATACTAATAAAAAAGATCACAATACTCACCCTCCAAGAATGGAGGGTTGGGGAGGTTGATCCTATAGAGTATGGCTTGTATGGCTTGTATGGTTTTATCTACCACAAATATTAGTTATTTGTAAAGTCAGTTTGGTGGTAGAATATGAAAGTTATTTATATTGATTAGTCTAAGGATTAAGTATTAAACTATAGTGGCTCGATAGATACTTATTAAGTAAATTCAATGTAAGATATGTATTTTTATTGTAATACTAATACTGAAGGACTATATATTAGAGGCGCTACGGAGCTTAATCTAGAATTCCACCGTTGAGGATTTATGGTTGTCAGTAGGACTAAATTAAAGGTGTTAGGTAAAGTGATAATGTGCAGAATTATGTATGTTATTATAGCTGAATGGAAAGGTAATTACCCGCAACCAGTAGTAAAGACCATGGCCCGAAAGCTCAAAAGGAGGGGCACAAGGAGGAAGTGGAGATTGATATGAAATTTGATAAAATACGCTAGAAAATATGAAAAATTAGAAGATGATGCTAATTTTTAGTAGAAAAAATAATAAAACAAGCGAAACTAATTTAGCTTCAATAATAGGAAGAAATATTTGTTTATCTATTTATAATAATTTTAAGAAAGGATTAAATGAAAATTTTAGCTTTAATTCTTTTAACGATTTTAGTAATCATTTCTTATTAAATAATGACCAATATATTAAAATAGGAATGAATTTTATTTATATATTTACTACTCAGTTAGGTATTCAGATTTTTGAAAGAAAATTTATAAAAGATGATGGATATTTTCTAATTATAAATAAAGAATATATAAACGAACTTAAAGAAAATTTAATAATCAATCCACAATCTTTACCTATGATTACAGAACCTAATTTGTGAAGTAAAGATGAATATGGAGGTTTTATTTTGAATAAAAATGAAGAATATCAGAAGGATTTAGTTACCGGTTCAGAAAATCATAATCATTCATTCACTAAAGATAATAATGTTTATAATACTATTAATTATCTTAATTCATTAAAATTTAAAATTAATACAGATTTATTAAATTATATTGAAAATGAAGGTAATTTTATTTTAGAATATTATAAAGAAAATTCAAAAAATTATATTAATAATTTTATAACTTTAGAGATTGCTAAATTATTTAGGAATATACCTTTTTATTTAAATGTTAATTTAGATTGAAGAGGAAGAATTTATACACATTCTTTTTATCTAGATTATCAAGGTAGTGAATTTTCTTTAGCTTTAATTGATTTAAATAAAGGGGAAAAAATTACTGAGGATGGATTATTTTATTATTACATTTATGGAGCTAATTGTTATAATGAAAATAATGTTTCTAAACAAAGTTTTATAAAAAGATATTATTGAGTGAAGGATAATTTGGATAAAATATACTCTATGGAGAAGGATTTTATTTTGAAAGCTGAATCTCCTGCTTTATTTGCAGCTTTTTGTATTAATTTAAATAAAATTAAAGATGATCCAAATTATTTACATTATACTCCATGTTTTTTAGATGCAACATGTAGTGGAATACAACATTTTGCAGCTATGCTTTTAGATTATGATTTAGCTTATAATGTTAACTTAATTAAAAATGATAAAGTTAATGATATATACAGCACTTTAGTAGATCCAATTAATAAAGCTATTAATGAAAGTTGAAAATATGATGAAGAGTTAAGTATTTTTAGTGACATTAAATTAAGTAGAAAAGAGTTAAAAGACTTATAATGACTAAAACTTATAATGTAACTACTTATGGAATGACAAAACATTTAACATCCATTTTAGATAAAAAGAAGTTGAAGTTCCTTTTGTTGATAAAAAAGGGGAAGAAAAAATAAAAAATTATTTGTATTTTGTTAATAGTAAAAATACAGATGGTTTTGTTTTACTAAATGAACAACAATTATTTAAATTAGCTAATATAATTAATCAAAATATTTTTAATAGATATAATTCTTTAAAATCAATATATTTATTCTTAACTGGTATAGCTAAATGTATGACAGCTCTGGAGTTACCTATAAGTTGAGCTACTCCATTAGGTTTGGAAATAGTTCAACATTATAATCTATCTTATACCAGAAAAATTAGTATTAATTTTTAGGTAAAAGTAAAACAACTGTTTTAAAATCGTGAACTAAAGATCTTAATCTAAGAAAACAAGTTGATGCAATAATACCTAATATTATTCATTCGTTCGATGCTGCTCATTTAATGAAGGTTATTTCAGAGTGAGATAAAGATAAATATATTCTTACTATTCATGATTGTTTTGGAACTCATCCAAATTATATGTTAGATCTTAGTAATACTGTAAAGAAAGAATTTGTTAAAATTTATTCTAGTTATGATTTTCTACAAACTTTAAGAGATAATTTAATTAATGATTTGAAGAAATATCGTTTACAAATTGAAAATATAGATGGTGAAGATTATATACTAATAAAAAAAGATCACAATACTCACCCTCCAAGAATGGAGGGTTGGGGAGGTTGATCCTATAGAGTATGGCTTGTATGGCTTGTATGGTTTTATCTACCACAAATATTAGTTATTTGTAAAGTCAGTTTGGTGGTAGAATATGAAAGTTATTTATATTGATTAGTCTAAGGATTAAGTATTAAACTATAGTGGCTCGATAGATACTTATTAAGTAAATTCAATGTAAGATATGTATTTTTATTGTAATACTAATACTGAAGGACTATATATCGCTAGAATTCCACCGTTGAGGATTTATGGTTGTCAGTAGGACTAAATTAAAGGTGTTAGGTAAAGTGATAATGTGCAGAATTATGTATGTTATTATAGCTGAATGGAAAGGTAATTACCCGCAACCAGTAGTAAAGACCATGGCCCGAAAGCTCAAAAAGGAGGGGCACAAGGAGGAAGTGGAGATTGATATGAAATTTGATAAAATACTAGAAAAAATTGAAGATGATGCTAATTTTTAGTAGAGAAAAAATAATAAAACAAGCGAAACTAATTTAGCTTCAATAATAGGAAGAAATATTTGTTTATCTATTTATAATAATTTAAGAAAGGATTAAATGAAAATTTTAGCTTTAAATTCTTTTTGATTTTAGTAATCATTTCTTATTAAATAATGACCAATATATTAAAATAGGAATGAATTTTATTTATATATTTACTACTCAGTTAGGTATTCAGATTTTGAAAGAAAATTTATAAAAGATGATGGATATTTTCTAATTATAAATAAAGAATATATAAACGAACTTAAAGAAAATTTAATAATCAATCCACAATCTTTACCTATGATTACAGAACCTAATTTGTGAAGTAAAGATGAATATGGAGGTTTTATTTTGAATAAAATGAAGAATATCCAGAAGGATTTAGTTACCGGTTCAGAAAATCATAAATAATTCATTCACTAAAGATAATAATGTTTATAATACTATTAATTATCTTAATTCATTAAAATTTAAAATTAATACAGATTTATTAAATTATATTGAAAATGAAGGTAATTTTATTTTAGAATATTATAAAGAAAATTCAAAAATTATATTAATAATTTTATAA
>CADCWY010000019.1:0-29563 GCA_902806535.1 Hypoxylon rickii
TTAAATAAATTAATATAATTAAGCTAATTAAATTATTAAATTTATAATAATTATATAACGTAATTATTAAATTAAATAAATTAATATAATTAAAATTAATTATTTTAATAAAATTAATATTATTATTACGTAATATTATTATTATTAAATGTATTATTATAATTAATATTAATATTAATTATATTTAATTAAAATAAAATATAAAAAAATAAAAATAAAATTAAAAATTTTAAAATTAAATTTAAAGTTTTTATATATAATTATATTTTTATATATAATATTATTTAATTTAATTAAAATTTTATAAATTAAATTTATAAATTTATAAAATATATTATTAAATTATAAAAATTATTATTATAATTATAAATATATATATACGTATAATTAAACGTTAAAAAATTTTAATATAAAATTTTTAAACCAATTTATTATTAATAATAATAATTTATCGAAATTTATTAAAACTTATTTAATAATAAATTTATCGCCGATAATAAATTTATTTTACCGGCTTAAAATTTTCCGCCGTTTAAATAAACTTTATTTTTATTTTATTTTTTAATTATTTTAATTAATTAAAATTATTATACGTAATAATAAATAATAATATTTATTTAAAAAATATTTTAATATATTATATATATATAATAATATATATAATATTTTTATTTTTATAAAATATATTTAATTAAATATATAAATAATAAATTAATAATATAATAACGTTATATTAAAAATTTAAATACGTAAATATATTTATTAAATATATTAAATAATAATTTTATAAAATTAAATTATTAAATAATTTTAAGTTTTATTAATTTTAATTTTTATATATTATTATTATACGTTAAATATTAATTAAATTAATTAAATAATTATTAAATATTATTTATAATTATTTATAATAATTATAAAAAGTATTTTTATAATAATTTTAAAACTTTTATTATAATATATTTTTAAATAAATAAAAATTAAATATTTTTATTTAAATAAATTAAATTAAATTAAATAATTTAAAGTTTTATAATATAATTATCGTATTTATTTATTATAATAATTAATTTAATAAAACGTTATTATAATAATTACGTTAAAATATTATTATAATATAAATAATAATTATATTAATAATTTAAAAATATATTAATAATTTAAAAAACTTAATTATTAAAATAATTATTTATTAATTTAATTAATTTAATAAATTTAAATTAATTATTTAAATAATAATATAATTAATATATAATTAAATCGATTTAATAATATTTTTAATAATCGTATTAACGTTTTAACGATTATACGATTATATTAACGTATTTATATTAATATATTATTTATATTTTTATAAAAACTTTTCGTTTTATAATATATTTATTTAATAATAAATACCGTAATATTTAAAATATTTAAATATATACGTATATATATATATATATTTTAATTTTTTTAAAAATTTAAAATTATAATATAAATAAATATTAATATATTAATATTATTTAATTTAACCGTATTTTTTTAAAATACTACGTTTTAATTAATAAAATAAATAAAAATAAAAATAATATATATATATTAATTTTAATAAAAGTTTTATATAAATATATTAAATATATATAAAATAATAAAAAAATAATAAATAAAATAAAAATAATAATTAAGTAAAATAATAATATTATTATATTTAAAAAAGAAAAAATTAATTTAAAAGTAAATAAAAAATTTTATTTTTTATATATTTTAAATATATTAATATTTTTTTAATTAAATATATATTATATAAATATATATTATTATTATAAATTATTATTTACTTTATTTTTTCGTAATTAATTAATTATAAATTTTATATTAATTTTTATTTTAATTATTTTTTAATTTTAAATTAATTTAATTATTTTTATTAATATTTTTATAATTTTATTTAAAATATTTTAATTATAATATTAATAAAATTATAATTATTATAAATTTAATAAATGTTATTTATTTCTTAATTTTATATAATTATTTTAATATTATTAAATTAATTATTAACTTTTTTTATTAATGTTATTTATTTTTATTAAATATTAATATAAAAATAAAATTAATATATAAAACGAAAAAAATTTAAAAAAAAAAGTTATTTTAAAATAATATTAATAATATAATAAATAATATAATCGATATTAAATTTTTAAATTATTTCGTAAATTTCGTTAATTAAAATATTACGTATTATACGTTTACATTTAATAAATAATTAATAAATAATATTTTTAATAATTTATATTTTATTATTTTATTTAATTAATCATTTATTTTAAAAACGATAATATAATTAATTTATAAGTTAAAATTTTAATTATTTATAAATAATTAATTAATAAAAATATAAAAGTAAAAATCTTAAAAATTAAGATTAATATAATTAAATTTTTAATTTTTATTATTTATTTATAATTAAATTTTAAAGTTAAATATTTTTTTTTTAAGTTTAAATTATAAATATTAATTATTATTAAATAATTAAAAGTAATTTTAAATTAATAAATTAATAAATTATAAATTTTAAAATTTATTATTTAATAAATTTTTAATTATATTTAATAACTTAAAATTTAATAAATTAAATTTTTAAGCTTAGTTTTTTATATAATAAATACGGTATATTTTTTTTTATAAATATTAATATAAAAGTTATTAAAGTTTTAATTTTTAATTTAAGATTTTTTAAAGGTATATTTTTATTAATAAATACATATATTTAATAAAAATAATAAATAAAATAGAAATAATAAATAACGAAATAATAATATTATTATATTTTTAAAAAAAAAAAAAACTAATTTAAAAATAGGTAAAAATTTTATTTTTATATATTTTAAATATATAAGTATTTTTTAATTAAATATATACCGTATAAATATATATTATTATTATATAATTATTACTTATTATATTTTTTTTCGTAATTAATTAATTATAAATTTCGTATATTAATTTTTATTTTACTTATTTTTTAATTTTAAATTAATTTAATTATTTTTTACTAATATTTTTATAATTTTATTTAAAAATGTTTTAATTATAATATTAATAAAATTATAATTATTATAAATTTAATAAATATTATTTATTTCTAATTTTATATAATTATTTTAATATTATTAAATTAATTATTAACTTTTTTTTAATATTACTTATTTATATTAAATATTAATATAAAAAAAAAAAAATTAATATATAAAATTAAAAAATTTTAAAAAAAAAATTATTTTAAAATAATATTAATAATATAATAAATAATATAATTAATATTAAACTTTTAAATTATTTCGTAAATTTTATTAATTAAAATATTACGTATTATACGTTTATATTTAATAAATAATTAATAAATAATATTTTTAATAATTTATATTTTATTATTTTATTTAATTAATTATTTATTTTTAAAAGTAATAACGTAATTAATTTATAAATTAAAATTTTAATTATTTACAAATAATTTATTAATAAAAAATAAAAGCGAAAATTTTAAAAATTAAAATTAATATAATTAAGTTTTTAATTTTTATTATTTATTTATTATTAAATTTTAAAATTAAATATTTTCGCTTTTTAAGTTTAAATTATAAATATTAAACCGTTATTAAATAATTAAAAGTAGTTTTAAATTAATAAATTAATAAAATATAAGTTTATAAATTTATTATTTAATAAATTTTTAATTATATCCAAAATTTAAAATTTAATAAATTAAATTTTTTAGTTTAACTTTTTATATAATAAATATAACATAATTTTTTTATAAATATTAATATAAAAACCGTTAAAATCTTTAATTTTTTATTTAAAATTTTTTAAAAACATACTTTAATTTTAACTTTTATAAATATCTTATTTTTAATAATAAAAATTTATTAATATTAATATTAAAAATATTATTTATTTAAAACTAATAAATTTAAAAATTTTAATTTTATTATAAATAAATATAAATTAAACGTTAATAATTTTATATATAATTATTATTAATAATAACGTAAATATATTTTAAATTAATATATTTTAAATTTAATAAAATTATATAATAATTTAATAATATATAATAACGTTTTTTAAAATATTTATTTTTAATTTAATAAATAAATATATAAAAATTATTTTTATATTAATATAATAAATTAAATATAAATTATAATAATATTTTAAATTATAACTTTTATTTTTTAATAATATAATATAAATATTAAAATAAATATTAAATGTTAATTAATTTTTTAAATAATAAATATATACGTTATAATAAATTTTTTATTAAAATTATTATAATTTTAAATTATTAATTATAACTTTTTATAAAAAGTTAAAATATTTTATTTTAACTTTTAAATTATATATAATTTAAAAATTATCATATTTTAATAAATTATTAAATTATATATTTTAAATTAAAAATGCTTTTAAAAATAAAATATTTAACTTTTTATATTTAAAGCTTTATATAATTTATTTAATATAATTATTTTTCGTTTATATAAAACTTTAATATTAAAATAAGATTATCTTTTTTTATTATAAAATATAAAGCCGCGATATAAAAAAATCGTTTATATATATAAGTTTTTTTTAATATAATTATATAATTATTAAAATTAAAATTAATTTAAATAATTAAACTTTTTAATTTTTTATAGATTATAACGTTTTTTAAAATTAAATATATAATTTAATATAAATATTTTTAAAAATTAAAATTTCGTTTAATATATTAAAAATAACGATAATATTTTTATTAATAATAATAATAATTTTATAAAAGCTTTTTATTTATTTTTTTTAATAAATAAAATTTTACTTTTTATTAAAAATAATATAAAATATTTTATAAATATTTAAACTATTTTTATATTTAAAACATTTTTAATTAATTATTATATTTTTAATTTTTAATTTTTATTATTATTTTTAAATAATTTAAACTTTTTAAATTTAAATTAAAATTAATAATAAATTTATATTAATTTTAAAATATACGTTAAATATAAATATAATAAAAATAAATTTATTAAAATTAATAATATTATTAATTATTTTTACCGTTATTTAAAATTTAAATATATTAAAATTAAATCTTAAAATTTATTATTTATAATTTTATAAATTTATTATATAAAATTATAATATTTTTTAACTTTATTAATAAATTAATATATTTTTATTAAATTTAATAATAAATAATTTTATAATAATATAAACTTTATTTTTAAATTTAATATTATTAAAATTAATATTAACGTTATAAATAATAACGTTAAAAAATTTAAAATAAATATTAATTTAATATTATTAAATATTTCTTAAATTTTTTAATAAAAATTTTTTTAAAAAACGTATTATTTAAAACTTATAATTATATTAATAATATAAAATATAAATCGTTTATTTAAATATATAATATTAATAATTATTTATAATTAAAATTTATATTAAATTTTTAAATTAAATTTAAATTTTTAAAAAATCTTATTTTTAATTTAATAATAATAATAAAATTTATTAATTTTTTTAATATTATTAATTTTAACGTTATAATTAATTTTATTTAAAAATTATATAATTTAATAACCGATAAATAATTAAAATAAATATAAAAACGTTATAATTTTAATTTCGTAAAAAAAATAATATTTTAAAATAAAATTATAAATATTTTAATTTTTAAAAATAAAATATCGATATTTATAACGTAAAAATTTATATAATTAAATAAAATATTAATAATAATAATTTTAAAAAATTTTATAAGTTATTTATTATTAAAACGAATATTAATTTTATTAATATAAATATTATTTATTTTAAACATTTATTAAATATTTTTAATAAAAATTAAATATTAATTTTTTTAATTATAAAAAATAAATAATTTTTATATTAAATATAATTTTTAAAAATATTTTTATATATCGATTTAAAAAAAAAATATTATTAAAATTAATTTATTTAATAAAAATATATAATTATATAATATTAAAATATTTAATTAAATAAATAAATTATAATTAAAAATAAGTCATTATTATTTTTTAAATTTATTTTTAATTTAATTATTATATTTTTTAATTTTATTTTAAATTAAAATTATTAAATTTTTATAATTAATTAAAATATTACGTAATTTTATTAAAAACTTCGTTTAATTTTTTAATTTTTTTTTTTTTACGTTTTATTTAAAATGTTTAATAAATTAATATTTTTTTTATAAATTTAATAATATCGTTTTTTTATATTTTAAAATTTATTTAACGTTATATTTACTTTTTATTTATTTTATAATATTTATAATTAATATAATATTAATAATTTTATTATTTTTATTATTATTATTTATTTATAATTATATTATTTAATTATTTTTATAATTTTATAAGTTTTAATAAATATTTAAAACTTATTAATTAAATTTTAAATTTTAATAAAATTTAAATAAAATATATTATAATTAAAATATAATTTAATAAATATAATAAATAATAACGATAAATTATTATTTTTTTAAATTTAAAACCGAAAATTATTAATATAAGGAAAATTTATTAAAAATATTTATAATATTTTTAAGTTATTTTTACTTACGTTTTTTTTATTAATTTTAATATTAAAAATAATAATCGTAATTTAATTATAATAATATTAAATTTTATTTTATTTAATATTAAAATAACATTTTATAATTATATATATATTTATAAAATATTAATAATAAAAACGTTATAAAAAATATAAAGTTATTTTACCGAAAAAATTATTAAAATATAACGTAAAATTAAGTTTATTATATTTTATAATATAATAAATATTAAAAAAAAATAAAACTTATTTTTAAAATATTATAAAATTTACCGATATAATTATTTTATTATTTTAAGCTTTTTAAAATAATTAATAATAATTAAAAGATATATTTATTAAAAATTTATATTAAAAAAATATTATAATAATTATTACTTAAATAATTACCGATAAATATTAAAGTTTATTATTAATAATTATTTATCGGTATAAATAATTAAATTATTTAAAAAAAAAACCGTAATTTTCGTTAAAATAATTTTATTTTTTAATATAACGTTTAAAATATTATTTAAATTATATATAAATTATTTATTAATAATTTAAAAATTTAATAATGTTTTATTAATATAACGAATTAAAATATTTACTTTTTATTTAATTAAAATTATATTTTTAATTATTATTTTATAAATTTATAAAAATAAAAATTATATTAATTAAAAAATAATTAAAAGGTAAAAAAAAATTAATAATTTTAAAAAAACCGGAAAAGGAAAAAAAGAAAAGGTTATTTATTAATATTATTTTTAATTAATTAATAATTAAAAAAGGAAAAAAGTTTTAAAAAAAAATTAATTAACCGGTTTACGATTAATTTAAAAACGATAAATAAAACGATAAAAATAAATTATTAAAGTAAATAAAATAAATAATAAATTTATTAAACGTTTAAATAATAAAAATAATAATTAATTAAGAAAAAATCCGATTAAAATAATAAATAAATTAAAATTATAACTTTAATTTATTAAAATTAAAAAATTTATAAAAAGTAATTATACGTTATTATTTACGTTTATTTTATTATTTATAATTAAAATAAATTAAACTTAATTTTATATAATATATAAATATTTTTATATTAATATATTAAATTATTTTTATTAAATTTTTATTAATTTATTAAAATTTTATTATAATAAATACGTATTTAAAAAAAATTAATAAACTTTTTAAAATAATTAAAATTATATTATTTTACGTAAATATTTTATTATATTAATATATTTTATAACGTTAATTATAATAATTTTAATATTTAAAAAAATTTAATAACTTAAATTTTATAAAATATTTTAAATATATATTAAATATTTTTTATTATATAAATATAATTAATATTTTATCGATTATTTTAAAATTTATTAATTTTATAAATATTTAAATATTTTTTATTTTTAAATTATTTATTTAATATTAAAATTAATTTTATTTTATAATTATAAAATTAAATTATTATTTAAAAATAATAAATCGGTTAAAAATATAAATAATAAATCGTTTAATTTATTTATATTTTTTAAATAATAAAATTATTATTAAAATTATAATTTTAAATTAAATTAAAAACCTTATTTATATTATTAAAAAAATTAAGATTAAAAAAATAAAAAATAATAAAAAAAAGTTTAAACTTTATCGAAAAACTTAAATAAATTATAAAAATAAAAAATTAAACTTTATTATTAATAAAACGGTAAAAAATTAATTATTAATATCGTATATATTATAATAAAATTTTTAAATTTATTATAATAATAACTTTTAATTTATTAATTTATATTATTAATTTTAATAATATTAATTAATATTAATAAATATATACGTTTAATAAAAAATAATAAATAAAATTAAAATAATAAATAATAAAATAATAATATTATTATATTTAAAAAAAAAAACTAATTTAAAAATAAACGAAAAATTTTATTTTTATATATTTTAAATATATAAGTATTTTTTTAATTAAATATATTATATAAATACGTATTATTATTATATAATTATTAATTTTAATTTCGGTTTTTATAAATTATTTATTTTTAATAATAAAATTTATTAATATTAATATTAAAATATTAATTATTTAAAATTATTAAATTTAAAAAGTTTTAATTTTATTATAAATAAATATAAATTAAATATTAATAATTTTATACGTAATTATTATTAATAATAATATAAATATATTTTAAATTAATATATTTTAAATTTAACGAAATTATATAATAATTTAATAATATATAATAACGTTTTTAAAATATTTATTTTTTAATTTAATAAATAAATATATAAAAAATTATTTTTATATTATCGTAATAAATTAAATATAAATTATAATAATATTTTAAATTATAACTTTTATTTTTAATAATATAATATAAGCGTTAAAATAAATATTAAACGTTAATTAATTTTTTAAATAATAAATATATACGTTATAATAAAAATTTTATCGAATTATCGTAGCTTTAAATTATTAATTATTTTTTATAAAAAATTAAAGTATTTTATTTTTAATTTTATAAATTATATGTTATTTAAAAATTAATGTATTTTAATAAATTATTAAGTTATATATTTTAAATTAAAAAATGTATTTAAAAATAAAGTATTTAATTTTTTATATCCGAAATTTTATACGATTTATTTAATATAATTAATTTTTCGTTTATACGAAATTTTAACGTTAAAATAAAGTTATTTCTTTTTTTTATTATAAAATATAAAATTATAATATAAAAAAAATTATTAATATATATAAAATATTTTTAATATAATTATAATTATTAAAATTAAAAATTAATTTAAATAATTAAATTTTTATTTTTATAAAAATATAACGTTTTTTAAAATTAAATATATAATTTAATACGTTTTAAAAATATATTACGATAAAACTTTTAAAATTATTTTATAAAATATTTTTATAATTATAAGTAATTATAAATAATATTCGATAATTATATAATTAATTTAATTAATATTTAACGTATAATAATAATATATAAAATTAAAATTAATAAAACTTAAAATTATTTAATTAATATAATTTTATAAAATTATTATTTAATATATTTAATAAATATATTTACGTATTTAAATTTTAACGTAACGTTAATATATTATTTATATAATTAATTAAATATATTTACGTTTATAATATTATTAATTTATTAATTATATATTTAATTAAATATATTTTTATAAAAATATTAAAATATTTTTAAATAAATATTACCATTTATTAATATAATAATTTTTAATTAATTAAATAATTAAAAAATAAAATAAGGATAAAATTTATTTAAATAACGTAAAATTTTAAATAATTTAAATTAAAACGTTATATAATTTATTAAAATAAGTTTTAATAAGTTTCGAATAAATTATTATTTATTATAAATTAAACGTTTTAAAAATTTTATAAATATTTTTAAAAATTAAAATTTTATTTAATATATTAAAAATAATAATAACGTTTTTATTAATTATAATAATAATTTTATAAAAGTTTTTTATTTAATTTTTTTAATAAATAAAAACTTTATTTTTTATTAAAAACGATATAAAAAATATTTTATAAATATTTAATCTATTTTTATATTTAAAACGTTTTTAATTAATTATTATATTTTTAATTTTTAATTTTATTATTATTTTTAAATAATTTAAATTTTTTAAGTTTAAATTAAAATTAATAATAAATTTATATTAATTTTAAAATATATGTTAAATATAAATAAAATAAAAATAAATTTATTAAAATTAATAATATTATTAATTATTTTACCGTTATTTAAAATTAAAATATATTAAAATTAAATTTTAAAATTTATTATTTATAATTTTATAATTTTATTATATAAAATTATAATATTTTTAATTTTATTATTAATTAATATATTTTTATTAAAATTTAATAATAAATAATTTTATAATATAAGCTTTATTTTTAAATTTAATATTATTAAAATTAATATTAATATTATAAATAATAAATTAAAAAGTTTAAAATAAATATTAATTTAATATTATTTAAACATTTTTAAGTTTTTTTTAATAAAAAGTTTTTAAAAATTTATTATTTAAAAACTTATAATTATATTAATAATATAAAATATAAGTTATTTATTTAAATATATAATATTAATAATAATTTATAATTAAAATTTATATCGAAGTTTTTAAATTAAATTTAAATTTTTAAAAAGTTTTATTTTTAATTTAATAATAATAATAAAATTTATTAATTTTTTAATATTATTAATTTTAATATTATAATTAATTTTATTTAAAAATATATAATTTAATAATTAATAATTAATTAAAACGGATATAAAAACGTTATAATTTTATTTTATAAAAAAATAATATTTTAAAATAAAATTATAAATATTATTATTTTTAAATAATATTAATAATAATACCGTTTTTATATATTAATTAATTAATAATATTATTAAAATAAATTTTTAATTAATTTATATTTTAAGTAAAAATAAAAATAAAATATTAATATTTATAATATAAAATTTATATAATTAAAAAATATTAATAATAATATTTTTAAAAATTTTATAAGTTATTTATTTTAAAATAAATATTAATTTTACCGATATAAATATTATTTATTTTTAAACATTTATTAAAATATTTTTAATAAAATTAAATATTAAATTTTTTAATTATAAAAATATAAATAGTTTTTATATTAAATATAATTTTTAAAAAATATTTTTTATATATTAATTTAAGAAAAAATATTATTAAAAATTAATTTATCCGATAAAAATATATAATTATATAATATTAAAAATTTAATTAAATAAATAAATTATAATTATAAATAAATCGTTATTTTTATAATTTATTTTAATTTAATTATTATATTTTTTAATTTATTTTAATTTAAAATCGTTAAATTTTTTATAATTAATTAAAAATATTACGTAATTTTTATTAAATAAATTTTATTTAATTTTTTAATTTTTTAATTTTTATGTTTTTATTTAAAATGTTTATAAATTAATATTTTTTATAAATTTAATAATGTTATTTTTATATTTTTAAAATTTATTTAATGTTATATTTATATTTTTATTTATTTTATAATATTTATAATTAATATAATATTAATAAACTTTTTATTTTATTATTATATTTAAAATTATATTATTTAATTATTTTTATAATTTTATAAATTTTAATAAATGTTTAAAATTTATTAATTAAATTTTTAAATTTTAATAAAAATTTATATAAAATATATTATAATTAAAATATAATTTAATAAATACGATAAATAACAACGATAAATTATTTTTTTAAATTTAAAATTAAAACTTATTAATATAAAAAAATTTATTAAAAATATTTATAATATTTTTAAATTATTTTATTTACATTTTTTATTAATTTTAATATTAAAAAATAATTATAATTTAATTATAATAATATTAAATTTTATTTTATTTAATATTAAAATAACGTTTTATAATTAAATATAAATTTATAAAATATTAATAATAAAAAATGTTATAAAAAAATATAAAATTATTTTATCGGAAAAAATTATCGAAAATATAACGTAAAATTAAGTTTATTATATTTTTATAATATAATAAATATCGAAAAAAAAACGAATTTATTTTAAAAATATTATAAAATTTACCGATATAATTATTTTTATTATTTTAAACTTTTTAAAATAATTAATAATAATTAAAAAATATATTTTATTAAAAATTTATATTAAAAAATATTATAATAATTATTATTTAATAATTACCGATAAATATTAAAATTTATTATTAATAATTATTTATCGGTATAAATAATTAAGTTATTTAAAAAAAAAATTATAATTTTCGTTAAATTAATTTTATTTTTTTAATATAACGTTTAAAAATATTATTTTAATTATATATAAATTATTTATTAATAATTTAAAAGGTTTAATAATATTTTTTTTAATACGGTAAATTAAAATATTTATTTTATTATTTAATTAAAAATTATATCTTTAATTATTATTTTATAAATTTATAAAATAATAAATTATATTAATTAAAAATAATTAAAAAGTAAAAAAAATATTATTAATTTTAAAAAATTAAAGAAAAAAAAACGTTATTTATTAAATTAATTTTTAATTAATTAATAATTAAAAAAGGAAAAATATTTAAAAAAAGTTAATTAATTAAATTTTATAATTAATTTAAAAACGATTTATAAAATAATAAAATAAATTATTAAAATAAATAAAATAAATAATAAAAATATTAAACGTTTAAACGATAAAATAATAATTAATTAAAAAAATTCGGCCGAAATAATAAATAAGTTAAAATTATAACTTTAATTTATTAAAATTAAAAGATTTATAAAAAAAATAGTTATATATTATTATTTATATTTATTTTATTATTTATAATTTAAAGTAAATTAAACTTAATTTTATATAATATATAAATATTTTTTATATTAATATATTAAGTTATTTTATTAAGCTTTTATTAATTTATCGAAATTTTATTATAATAAAATATATATTTAAAAAAAATAATAAATCTTTTAAATAATTAAAATTATATTATTTTATGTAAATATTTTATTATATTAATACGTTTTATAATATTAATTATAATATTTTTAATATTAAAATAAAATTTAATAACTTAAATTTTATAAAATATTTTAAATAAAATTTAAATATTTTTTCGTTATATAAATATAATTAATATTTTTATTAATTATTTTTAAATTTATTAAATTAAAAAACGTTTAAATATTTTTTTATATAAATTATTAATTTAAATTAAAATTAATTTTATTTTATAATTATAAAATTAAAAATTATTTAAAAAAATAATTTAATTAAAAATATAAATAAATAATAAATTTAATTTATTTATATTTTTTAAATAATAAAGTTATTATTAAAATTATAATTATAAACTTAAATTAAAAAATTTATTTATATTATTATAAAAAAGTTAAAACTAAAAAATAAAAAATTATAAAAAAAAAGTTTAAATTTTATCGGAAAAGCTTAAATAAATTATAAAATAAATAAATTAAGTTTTATTAATAATAAATTAATGGAAAATTAATTATTAATTTTATATATATTATTACGATAAAATTTTTAAATTATTATAATAATAATTTTTTAATTTTATTAATTTATATTATTAATTTTTAATAATATTAATTAATATTAATAAATATATATATATAATAAAAAATAATAAATAAAATAAAAATAATAATTAAGCGAAATAATATTATTATAAATTAAAAAAAAAGAAAAAATTAATTTAAAAATTAACGAAAAACTTTATTTTTATATGTTTTAAATATATAAATATTTTCTTTTAATTAAATATATATTATATAAATATATATTATTATATAACTATTATAAATAATTAAATTAAAAATTAAATTATTAAAAATATAATACGATTTTATATAATATTAAATTTAAATATATTATAAATTAAAATTTTTTAAATATTTTAATATTATTTAAATAATTTATATATAATAATTATTAAAAAACTTTTAAATAAATTAATTTTTAAATTTTAATTAAAATTAATAATTAATATTTTTAAAAGTAAAAATAAAAGTTTTATATTTAAAAAATAAAATTATTATATAAAATTTAATTATAAAAAATAATTTAATTAATAAATATAACCGTTATTTTTTAAAAAAATTTATAATAATAATTATATATTATTAAACTTTTAAATTAAAAATAATATTTATTTATATTTAATAAAAATTAATATTTATTAAAAAGTTTAAAATAAAATAATTATTATTTAAAATAAAATAATTTAAAATTATTAAAAAATTTATTTATAATATATAATTAAATTTTTAAATTATTAAAATTACCTTATAATATTAATAATTTATTTATATAAATTAACGTAAATAATTAATTTTTAAAATTAAATTTTTAAAACTTTAACCGTTTTATAAATAATAATAAAAAATTAATAAATAAAATGTTTTATTATAAAATAAATTAAATAATATTATAAAAATTTTAAAATTTAATATTTAATTTATTAAAAAAGTTTTATAATTAAAAATAATAAATAAAAAATTATAAAAATTAAAGCTTATCGTTTTAAATTTAATGTTAAATTATTAAAACGATAATTTTATTAATTAATTTAAAAATATAATAAAAAATACTTTTTATTTTTAAATTATAAAATATATTAATTTAATTATTTATAAAATATGCGATAAAACATTATTTTTATCGAATAAATTTAACGTTAAAAAAATAAAATATAATAAGTTTAAATATTTTAAATAATAATAAAATTTAATTTATAATAAAATAATAATTTATAATATAATTTAAAGTAAAAAACTTTAAAAATTATAAAAACGTAAACCGTATTATAATATTTTTACATTAAAATAATTAATAAAATTTAATATATTAATTATTTTACGATAAATTTATTTAATTTATCTTATTTTATAATTTTTTAAATATTTTAAATAAATTTAAACGTACGTTTTAACGTTAAAATAAAAATAAAAAAGGTATAATCGTATTCGAAAATAAACCGGTATTTAAAAAACTTAAAAAATATATTATAAAAATAATAAATTAAAAACGTTAAAAATATAAATAGAAAATTAAAAAAATTTAACGTTAAAAATAATAAATAAAATAATTAAAATTAAAAAAAAAATAATTATAAATTAAATAATTTATAAAATAAATCGAATAAATTAAAAAATACTTTAAACTTAATTTATAAATGTTAAAAATAATTAAATAATTATTAATATAAAACGATTAAATTTATATAATATTAATTTTATCCTTAAAAATATGTTAATTAACGGTAATAAATAAATTATAAATAATTTATTATAAATAAAATTTAATAATAAAATTATAAAGGTTTTAAATATAAAATACTAGTTTAAAACTTATTAAAAAAAATAAAACGCTTTTAAAAATAAATTATTATTCGAAAAAATAATAAACGTTTTTAAAATAAAAATTAATATAATTAAAAGTTTTAACGTTTAAACCGATTAACGATTTATATTTATTAAAATTAAAATCGTTAAAATTAATATAATTAAAATTTAATAATTTATAAAAATCGTAATATTTTTAAATATATTATTAATAATTATATCGTTTATAAAATTAACGTTTATAATTTTTAAATAATTAATAAATTTAACATTTTTAATGGTTATATAATAATAATACGTATTTATAAAATAAATATTTAATTAAATAAATAATTATTATTAAAAATATAAAAAGTAAAATTTTAAAATTATTTTTAAATTAATTTTTATTTTTTTACTTAAATATAATAATATTATCGTTTAAAAACTTATTATTTTATTTTAATTATAATTTTTATTAAACGTATTTATTATTAATAATTTTAAAATTTATAATTAATAATATTTAAATTTATAAAATTATTATTTTAATATTTTAAAAATATTTTTAAATTTTTAATTTTATAATTAATTTTATCCGAAAATATATTAATTTAAAATTTAAAAAATTATTATTTAAAAATATACGGTAATTTAAATTAAATATACGGTAAATATACGTTAAATAAAAAATATATATTTATTACGTATAAATATATAATTTATAATAAGGTTTAAAAATTTTTATTAATTTAATTTATTTAAATAAGTTTTTAATTAAATATTATTTTAAAGTATAATATCGTTTTAATTTATCGGTTTAATTTTTAAAGTTATTATTTAAATTTAATTAATTATTTAAATATATTATTTATATTTTTTTAAATATAATTTATTTATTTTTATTATTTATTTTTATTTTATAAATATAATAAATTATATTTTAAAATTTATAGTTATTTATAATTTTATTTTATATTTATATTTTATTTATTTATTATAAATAATTATAAAAAATATATTAATTTTTAAATAATATTAAATTTATTTATTATATTATTAAAATATAATATTAACTAATTTTATATAATAAAATTTTAAATATATTTTTTAATATTTATTTTTTATAAGTTTAATAATATTATTTTATAATAAATTATCGTTAATTTTAATAAATATTTTTATATTTTTTAGTTTTTTAATTTTATATTTATAAAATATTATAATTTAATTTATAAGTTTTTAACGATATATATTATTTAAAAAATCGTATTTTAATTATTATTATTATAAAACGGTTATTAAAAATAAAATAATTATTATTTAAAAATGTTATTATATAAAAACGTTATAACGAAAAATTTTCGTAAATTTTAAAATAGTTAAATTATTAATTTAATAATAATATAATAATTAAAGGAATTTTTAATTATAAAAATTTTAATAATAAATATAAAAATTTTAATTTAAAATTTAACGAAAAATTTAATAACGTTAAATAATTTAATAATTATTAATATAACTTTTTTTATATATTTAATATTATTTTAAACGTTATAAAATTTATATTATTAAAGCCGTTTTACGTTATTTTTATATTAAATTAATTATTATTTTTTCGGTTATTTTTAATTATTATTTTTAAGTTAAATTATAACGATAATTTATTTTTTTTAAAAAAATTAAATTTTATTTAAAAATTTTTAAAGTTAAAAATTAAAGTTAATTTTTTACGTAAATTTAATAAAAATTAAAAAATAATTACGTAATTATTTATTTATTAAAAATTTATTTTTAATAAATATAAATTATTTTATTTTTATTTTAAATTTTATATTTACGGACGTTTTTATTTAAATCGTAATTTAATTAATTAATTATTTTATAATAATAAAGTTATATTTTATAATATTAACGAAAGCTTTTAATTTATAACGGTAATAATAATAAAAATTTATTAATAAATAAAAATATTATAATTAAATAAAATTTAATAATACGTTTATAAATATAAATATAATATAATTTTACGATATTAAAAAAAATAATTTAATATTATTTTAAGTAATAATAAAATTTATATATATTATATTAATTACGATAAAAAGTAAATTTAATAATTTTTTTATTAAAAATTATTTTAATTTTAATAATATTTTAATTATTTTTACGATTTAAAAATTTAAAAAATTATTAATTATTTACGTTATATTATTATTAATATTTTTATAATTAATGTTATAATATTATTTTTTAAAATATTAATAAATATATACGTTTAATAAGAAATAATAAGTAAAATAAAAATAATAAATGGTAAAATAATAATTTTATTATATTTAAAAAAAAAAGAAAAAACTAATTTAAAAATAAATAAAAATTTTATTTTTATATATTTTAAATATATAAGTATTTTTTTTAATTAAGTATATATTATATAAATACGTATTATTATTATATAATTATTATTTACTTTATTTTTTTTATAATTAATTAATTATAAATTTTATGTTAATTTTTCGTTTTACTTATTTTTTAATTTTAAATTAATTTAATTATTTTTTATTAATATTTTTATAACTTTATTTAAAAATATTTTAATTATAATATTAATAAGGTTATAATTATTATAAATTTAATAAATATTATTTATTTCTTAATTTTTTATATAATTATTTTAATATTATTAAATTAATTATTAACTTTTTTATTAATATTACTTATTTATATTAAGTATTAATATAAGGAAAAAAATTAATATATAAAATTAAAAAATTTTAAAAAAAAATTATTTTAAAATAATATTAATAATATAATAAATAATATAATTAATATTAAACCTTTAAATTATTTCGTAAATTTTATTAATTAAAATATTATACATTATATATTTATATTTAATAAATAATTAATAAATAATATTTTTAATAATTTATATTTTATTATTTTATTAATTAATTATTTATTTTAAAAATAATAATATAATTAATTTATAAATTAAAATTTTAATTATTTATAAATAATTTATTAATAAAACGTAAAAACGGAAATTTTAAAAGGGTTAAAATTAATATAATTAAATTTTTAATTTTTATTATTTATTTATTATTAAATTTTAAAGTTAAATATTTTTATTTTTTAAGTTTAAATTATAAATATTAAGCCGTTATTAAATAATTAAAAATAGTTTTAAATTAATAAATTAATAAAATATAAGTTTTATAAGTTTATTATTTAATAAATTTTTAATTATATCCGAAAATTTAAAATTTAATAAATTAAATTTTTCGGTTTAACTTTTTTATATAATAAATACGATGTAATTTTCTTTATAAATATTAATATAAAAATTATTAAAATTTTTAATTTTTTATTTAAGATTTTTTAAAGGTATGTTTAATTTCGGCTTTTATAAATACTTTATTTTAATAAAAAAAATTTATTAATATTAATATTAAAAATATTATTTATTTAAAAATCGATAAATTTAAAAATTTTAATTTTATTATAAATAAATATAAATTAAACGTTAATAATTTTATATATAATTATTATTAATAATAACGTAAATATATTTTAAATTAATACGTTTTAAATTTAATAAAATTATATAAAATTTAATAATATATAATAACATTTTTTTAAATATTTATTTTTTAATTTAATAAATAAATATATAAAAATTATTTTTTATATTAACGTAATAAATTAAATATAAATTATAATAATATTTTAAATTATAATTTTATTTTTAATAATATAATATAAATATTAAAATAAATATTAAACGTTAATTAACTTTTAAATAATAAATATATATATTATAATAAATTTTTATCGAAATTATTATAATTTTAAATTATTAATTATAATTTTTATAAAAAGCTAAAATATTTTTATTTTTAATTTTATAAATATATATAATTTAAAATTATCGCATTTTAATAAATTATTAAATATATATTTTAAATTATAAAATACCTTTTAAAAATAAAATATTTAATTTTTTTATATTTAAAGTTTTATATGATTTATTTAATATAATTATTTTTTTATTTACGTAAATTTTAATATTAAAATAAAGTTATCCTTTTTTTATTATAAAATATAAAGTTATAATATAAAAAAATTATTTATATATATAAAATTTTTTAATATAATTATATAATTATTAAAATTAAAAATTAATTTAAATAATTAAATTTTAATTTTTTTATAAATTATAACGTTTTTTAAAATTAAATATATAATTTAATATAAATATTTTTAAAATTAAAATATTATTTAATATATTAAAAATAATAATAACATTTTTTTATTAATAATGATAATTTTATAAAAGCTTTTTATTTATTTTTTTAATAAATAAAAATTTCGTTTTTTATTAAAATAATATAAAAAACGTTTTATAAATGTTTAAACCGTTTTTATATTTAAAGTATTTTTAATTAATTATTATATTTTTAATTTTTAATTTTTATTATTATTTTTTAAATAATTTAAAATTTTTAAATTTAAGTTAAAATTAATAATAAATTTATATTAATTTTAAAATATACGTTAAATATAAATAAAGTAAAAATAAATTTATTAAAATTAATAATATTATTTATTATTTTACCGTTATTTAAAATTAAAATATATTAAAATTAAATCTTTAAAATTTATTATTTATAATTTTATAAATATTATATAAAATTATAATATTTTTAACTTTATTAATTAATTAATATATTTTTATTAAAATTTAATAATAAATAATTTTTATAATATAAGCTTTATTTTTAAATTTAATATTATTAAAATTAATATTAATATTATAAATAATAACGTTAAAAAATTTAAAATAAATGTTAATTTAATATTATTTAAACATTTCTTAATTTTTTTAATAAAAAAGTTTTTAAAAAACATATTATTTAAAAATTTATAATTATATTAATAACGTAAAATATAAATTATTTATTTAAATATATAACATTAATAATTATTTTATAATTAAAATTTATATTAAGGTTTTTAAATTAAATTTAAATTTTTAAAAAATTTTATCTTTAATTTAATAATAATAATAAAATTTATTAATTTTTTAATATTATTAATTTTAATGTTATAATTAATTTTATTTAAAAATTATATAATTTAATAATTAATAAATAATTAAAATAAATATAAAAATATTATAATTTTATTTTCGTAAAAAAATAATATTTTTAAAATAAAATTATAAATATTTTATTTTTAAATAATATTAATTATAATTTATTTTTATATATTAATTAATTAATAACGTTATTAAAATAAACTTTTAATTAATTTATATTTTAAGTAAAAATAAAATAAAATATTAATATTTATAATATAAAAATTTATATAATTAAATAAAATATTAATAATAATAATTTTAAAATTTTATA
This sequence comes from Hypoxylon rickii, assembly GCA_902806535.1. NCBI lineage: Eukaryota > Fungi > Ascomycota > Sordariomycetes > Xylariales > Hypoxylaceae > Hypoxylon > Hypoxylon rickii. Next base: position 21,000 of record CADCWY010000019.1, read on the forward strand.
AATTATTTATTATTAAAATAAATATTAATTTTACCGATATAAATATTATTTATTTTTAAATATTTATTAAATATTTTTAATAAAAATTAAATATTAATTTTTTAATTATAAAAATATAAGTAATTTTTATATTAAATATAATTTTTTAAAAACATTTTTATATATTAATTTAAAAAAAAATATTATCGAAATTAATTTATTTAATAAAAAATATATAATTATATAATATTAAAATATTTAATTAAATAAATATATTATAATTAAAATAAATTATTATTATTTTTAAATTTATTTTAATTTAATTATTATATTTTTTAATTTTATTTTAAATTAAAATTATTAAACTTTTATAATTAATTAAAAATATTACGTAATTTTATTAAAAAAACTTCGTTTAACCTTTTAATTTTTTTAATTTTTTATGTTTTTATTTAAAATATTTAATAAATTAATATCTTTTTTTTTATAAATTTAATAATATCGTTTTTATATTTTTAAAATTTATTTAATATTATATTTATTTTTTATTTATTTTATAATATTTTTAATTAATATAATATTAATAATTTTTTTATTTTTATTATTATTATTATATTTATAATTATATTATTTAATTATTTTATAATTTATAAATTTTAATAAACGTTTAAAATTTATTAATTAAATCTTTAAACTTTAATAAAAATTTAAATAAAATATATTATAATTAAAATATAACTTAATAAATATAATAAATAATAATAATAATTATTATTTTTTTAAATTTAAAATTAAAAATTTATTAATATAAAAAAGTTTATCGAAAAATATTTATAATATTTTTAAATTATTTTTACTTATATTTTTTATTAATTTAATATTAAAAAATATAATTATAATTTAATTATAATAATATTAAATTTTATTTTATTTAATATTAAAATAACGTTTTATAATTAAATATATATTTATAAAACATTAATAATAAAAACGTTATAAAAAATATAAAATTATTTTACCGAAAAAATTATTAAAAATATAACGTAAAATTAAGTTTATTATATTTTTCGTATAATAAATATTAAAAAAAACGAAACTTATTTTTAAAAATATTATAAGATTTATTAATATAATTATTTTTATTATTTTAAGCTTTTTAAAATAATTAATAATAATTAAAAAATATATTTTATTAAAAATTTATATTAAAATATTATAATAATTATTATTTAAATAATTATTAATAAATATTAAAATTTATTATTAATAATTATTTATTAATATAAATAATTAAATATTTAAAAAAAAAATTATAATTTTATTAAATTAATTTTATTTTTTTAATACGACGTTAAAAATACCGTTAAAATTATATATAAATTATTTATTAACGGTTTAAAAGGTTTAATAACGTTTTTTAATATAATAGATTAAAATATTTATTTTTATTATTTATTAAAAGTTATACTTTAATTATTACTTTATAAATTTATAAAAATAAAAATTATAAAATAATTAAAAGGTAAAAAAAATATTAATAGTTTTAAAAAATCGGAAAGAAAAAAAAAGAAAAGAAATTATTTATTAAATTTATTTTTAATTAATTAATAATTAAAAAAGGAAAAAATTTAAAAAAAGTTAATTAATTAAATTTTATAATTAATTTAAAAGCGATATATAAAATAATAAAAATAAATTATTAAAATAAATAAAATAAATAATAAAAATATTAAATATTTAAATAATAAAAATAATAATTAATTAAAAAGGTTTAGCCGAAATAATAAATAAGTTAAAATTATAACTTTAATTTATTAAAATTAAAAAATTTATAAAAAAAGCCGCGTATTATTATTTACGTTTATTTTATTATTTATAATTTAAAATAAATTAAACTTAATTTTATATAATATATAAATATTTTTTATATTAATATATTAAATTATTTTTATTAAATTTTTATTAATTTATTAAAATTTTATTATAATAAATTACATATTTTAAAAAATTAATAAGTTTTTAAAATAATTAAAATTATATCGTTTTACGTAAATACTTTATTATATTAATATATTTTATAATATTAATCGTAATAATTTTAATATTTAAAAAAATTAATAATTTAAATTTTATAAAATATTTTTAAATATATATTAAATACTTTTTATTATATAAACGTAATTAATATTTTTATCGATTATTTTAAAATTTATTAATCTTATAAATATTTAAATATTTTTTACTTTTTAATTACTTATTTAATATTAAAAATTAATTACTATTTTATAACCGTAAAATTAAATTATTATTTAAAAATAATAAATTAATTAAAAATATATAAAATAAATCGTTTAATTTATTTATATTTTTTAAATAATAAAATTATTATTAAAGTTATAACTTTAAAATTATATTAAAAAACTTATTTATATTATTATAAGGAAAATTAAAGTTAAAAAATAGGAAAAATAACGAAAAAAATTTAAATTTTATCGAAAAACTTAAATAAATTATAAAAAAAAAAGGATTAAGTTTTATTATAAATAAAACGATAAAAAATTAATTATTAATATTATATATTATTACGATAAAATTTTTAAATTATTATAATAATAACTTTAACTTTATTAATTTATATTATTAATTTTTAATAATATTAATTAATATTAATAAATATATACGTTTAATAAAAATAATAAATAAAATAAAATAATAAATAATAAATAATAATTATTATATTTAAAAAAAAAAAAAAAAAACTAATTTAAAAATAAGCGAAAAACTTTATTTATATATACTTTAAATATATAAGTACTTTTTTAATTAAATACGTACCGTATAAATATATATTTATTATATAACCATTATAAAATTAAAATTAATAAATATTTAATAAAAATTATATATAAATATTAAAAAATATATAATGTATTTTATATATAACGTTAAAAAAATATATAATAAATTATCGTTATTATTAAAAAGTTTAACGATTATAATATTTAAATTTTAATTTTTAAAAAATATTAAAAATAATTTTAATTTTAAAAACGGTTTTATATATAATAAAAATTTATTAAAATTTAATTTTATTATTTATAACGAAATTATTTTAATTATTAAAAGTTTTTATTTAAATTAAATATTTTATTTTATCTTTAAAAAAATTTTCGTATTTAAATATTAAATATTTAAAAAATATAAAACATATAAAATATTAATTTAAATATTATTTTAATTTTAAATAATTTAAAAAAAACGATAATATTATTAATAAACCGCATTTTTAATATTTTAATTATAAAATTAAAAATAAATAAATTTCGTAAACGATTTAATTTTAATAATAATATAATAAATATTATAAATTTAATTAAATCGTATAATTTTTAAAAATAATATTAATTAAATATATATATTATTAATTAAAAATATTTTATTAAATAAATTTAATAAAAATTAAGTTTTATTATTATTAATTTATTAATATTATATTTTAATAACGTTATTAATTTTATAAAGTTTTATTAATAAAATATTTCGTATAAAAATTATTTAATTTATATTATAAAATAAAAAATATAAATTTATACGGTATTTTTTTTAAATATATCGATTTAAATATATTTATAAAAAATTAAATAAAAAGTTAAAATAATTTTTTAATTAAAAAATATATTTTTAAATTTTAACGAAATATAATTAATTTAGTATTATTTTTAAATAATTTTAATAATTATTAATTATAAATTATTTTAAATAATAATTAAATAATATTACCGTTAATTTAAAAATATATAAGCTTTTTAATATAAAAATTGAAAAAAATATAAAGTTTTTATATATTTTAAAGTTTTAATAATGTTTATATATTAAGTTTTATAAATTTATATTAATAAAGTTTTTATTAATATATGTTAAATATAATAAATAAATGCGATTTTAAAAAGCTTTTAAAAATAATTTTATTTATTAAATTATTAAAAAAACCTTTATATTACGGCTATTTATTTTATAAACGAATTATATTATTTAATAAATATTATTTTAAAAAAAAAGTTATATAAAAATATTTTTTAAGCTTATTATTAAAATAATAGTTTATAATAATATATTATAATTACGGCTTTTAATAATTTTTTTTATTATTTTTTATAAATATAAAAAATAAAAATATTTATAAAAATTTATTAAAAAATAAAAATATTAAATTAAATTTAAAAATTTTAAGTTAATAATTATCGGTTAAAATAATATTAATAATTTATTATTTATTAATTTTTCGTTATATTCGTTTTTAATTAATTTAATAATATTATTAATTATATATAATGTTATTATTATATAATTTAATATTATTTTATATTAATAAAAAAATTTAAAAAAATTAAAAAAATAAGCTTTTTTAATTTAAATAATTAAGTTTTTTAAATTAAAATTTTATTAAATATATATAATAATTTAATTTTAAAAACGTTTTTTAATATTATAATATTTAAATAAATCGTTATAAATTATATTTATTTTATTATTATATTAAAAAATTTTATTAATTAGTATTATTTATGTTTTATTATTATTTAATTATAATTAATATTTAATATATTTAATACTTAAAAATTATTAAATTTTATTTTATTTAATTAATTTATTTTATTTAATTAATTTATTTTATTAATTAATTTATTTTATGTAAATTAATTTATTTTATTTAATTAATTTATTTTATTTAATTAATTTATTTATTTAATTAATTTATTTTATTTAATTAATTTATTTTATTTAATTAATTTATTTTATTTAATTAATTTATTTATTTAATTAATTTATTTTATTTAATTAATTTTATAATCGCTTTTTTAACGGTATTTTTTCGTATTTTTAAAATTAAATTTATTATTAATTTAAATATTTAATTTATTATTAATAATAATATTATTATTTAATAAAATAAAATTATATTTACGTTTAATTATAAAAATATAGTTTATATAATATTAATTAATTTATCCGGTATTTATTTTAAATATTTAAATATTAGCTTATTATTATTATTAATGTTTAATTATAATTATAATAAAAAAAAGGTTTATAAAAACATTTTATAATTAATGTATAAATCGTTAAATTATTAAATAAACCGTTATAAAAAAATTAAAAAATAAATTATTCGAAATATAAATAAATTATAAAAAATTAAAATAAATCGTTCGTAAATTAATTAAATCGTTATAAATTAATTAAATACGTTAAAAATTAAATATTTAAGTTATAATTAAAAGATTAAATAATTAAATAAATGCATTAATTAATTAAATAAATATGTTTTTTAATTCGTTAAAATAAAAAATTAATACGTTAAAATATAAATTAATATATTATAAATCCGTTAAATATAAATTAATGCATTAAAATATAAATTAATACGTTATAAAATCGTTAAAATATAAATTAATTTATTAAAATATTAATTAATAAGGTATAAAATAATTAAAGTATAAATTAATATAATATAAAAAAAAAAATGTTTTAAAAAAAAATAAGTTAAAAAATATTTATTAAATATTTTATTAAATATACGTAATAATTAAAACGTTAATAAAATATAATTTTAATTTACCGTATATACGTTAATAAAATTTAAAACTTATAAAATTAAATAAATTTATAATAATTAATAATTTTTAATAATAATATAATTTTTAATAACGTAATAATAAAAATATTAAATAACGTAAATTAAATATATATAAAACGTAAATTATAATATAATAAAGCCGAAAATAAAAGTTAAAATAAATAAAATAAATCTTAAATAAATATAAAAATATAACGGTTTAATTTTAAATAAATATTAAATTAAACGGTTTAAATTTTTAACGCTTTTAAAAATAATATTAACGTTTATTAAATTTTTAACGATTTAATATTTATTAACCGTTATAAAAATAATTTTTTATAGTTATAATAATTAAATTATAATTAGTTTTAAATAATAAAATTATTATTTTATTAAAATTTATTATAAATATTTAATTTATTAAAATTATAAATATTAAATAAAAATTAAATATTTATTTTTTTATATTATTAATAATTTATTTTAATTATTATTTTTAACTTTTTATATTTTACGTTTAATTTTTTTAATTAAATTTACGATTATAATTTATATTTAATATTTTAATAAATCTTTTTTTATTTTAAAATATTTTTTTATAATTAGCTTTTAAAATTTATATTTTAAGTTTTTATTTTTTAATAATAAAATTTTATCGTTAAAAATGCTTTAAATAAATATTACGAAAAAATATTTTATAAATTTTTAATAAATTAATAATTTAAATTATAATATTAAATTAAAATTAAAAGGTTTTATTTTTTAATTTTTTTTTAAAATTATAATATATTATAAAAGTAATATATATATATTTAAAATATTATTAATAATAAATTTTTTATTTTTTAATAAAATTATTATATTATTATAATTAAAAAAATTTTTTTTTAAATAAATATAAAATTTTTAATATTATTAAATAAATTATTATATTTTAAATTAAATATAAAATAATTACGTATATAATTATTATTAAATTAAGTTAATATTATTTTAAAATAATATAGTTTAATTTAAACTTAATAAAATATTTTATAAAACGATAATTTTATTAAAAAATTTAAATTTATAAATAACTTATTTTTATTTAAAATTTTATTTATAAATAATTTATTAAAAATGTTTATATTTTATCTTTAATTTATTTATTTCCGTTATTAATTAAATTTTTTATAAATATTTATAAAATAAATATTTTTAAAAATATTTATTAATTAAAATTAAAATAAAAAATATATTTTTAATATTATATAATTATTAATAAAATAATTAATTAAATAAATTTAAAATAAATAAAAAAGTAATAATATTTTTAAATATAAAAAAAATTAATAATTATAAAAAAAATATTATTAAAAATTTTTATTAGCTTTTTTTATAAATTTAAAAATTAAAAATCATTTTATTTTTTTTATTTTTATTTTAAATTATTTAATTTTTAAAATATTTTAAATATTTTTTTATTATAATATAATATATATAATAAATAACATCATAATTAATATTATTATTATTAAATAAATTAAGATTAATTAATAATTTATTATTATAATAATATAAATAATAAATATTAATATATTAAAAAAAATTTTAATTACGTATTTATTAAAATAATTAAAATTTAAGAAATTTACGTTTTAAAAATTTAATATCGTTATAATAAAATAAATTTAATATTATTTTAAAAATTAAGTGTTATAAAATTAAAAACCAGTTAATTTAAATTTTAATTAAAATTTTTTTTAAATAATAACTTTTATTTATTATATAAATATATATTATAAAATACATATTAAATATATATATATTAAATTATTTAATAATTAATTATTATAAAATTAATAATTTATATAAAATAAATATATTTTTTAATTTTTAAATTAATAAATTTATTTTTATAAATATATTAATTTTTAAATTATTTATAATATATATTATTTTTATATAATTTAATTATTTTTATTAAATACGTTTTTATTTAATAAATAATTTATTAATATATTTTTTATTATTATTTATTTTTTTATATTAAAGTTAAATAATAAATTTTATAATAAATATAAATGATTATTATTATAAATTATAAGCTTTTAATAAATTTTTATTAATTTTTATTTTATAATAAAATTTATATTATTAATTATTTTCGTATTAATTATTTAAAATTTTTAATTATATTTATTATAAATTTTTTTATTTATAATATTTATTAATTTAATAATTTAAATATATTTTTATAATTAATAATAATAAATAAATAAATTTAATAAAAAATAATAAATAAAATAAAATAAAATAATAAATAATGATGATATTATATTTAAATTAAAAAAAAAAAAAGCTAATTTAAAAAATAAATTAAAATATTTACTTTTTATAAATTTTAAATATAATATTTTTTAATTAAAATTGCAATATCGTATAAATATATATTATTATATAATATTAATAATTAAATTATTAAATTAAACATTTTATATAAAATAATTTATATAAAATATTTATTTATTTAAAGTTTAATTTATAATATTTTTAAATTAATTAAAAATCCTTAAATTTTTAATAATAAATTTAATAAAAAAATAATTTTATTATTTTTTTAATTTTTATAGTTTTTATATAATTAAATATATTTTTTTAATTATAAAATTATTTAATAAAATAAAAAATAGAAAAATAAAATTTTATTTTTATTAAAAAATTTTTATTTATATATTTATCGAAAATGTAATAATAAAATTAAAGTTTAATAAATACTTTAATTTCTTTAAATTTATTTATTATTAAATTATCGTTAAATTTAATTAAAAAAATTAAGATTATAAATTATATTTTTATAAAATAAACATATAATTTATTTTTTTAAATATTATTTTTTTTATTAATAAATTAAAATTATATAATTTAAAACTTTTATTAAATATAATAAATTTTTATTTTATATTTAAAGTTATTTATATTTAAA
>CADCWY010000020.1:0-41140 GCA_902806535.1 Hypoxylon rickii
GAAATTTTAAATGTAGATTTTAGAACAGTAAGGAGACATTTAGATTCTTCATCTGGACAGCAAGATGGTTTCGCTATAATTAAGGATAATAAAATTATAAGAGTGGCTGTTTTTATCGTTAGTTATGTTAAAAATAAAGTTTCGGCCGCGCAAAACCTGCTTCGCTGGGAAAATAGAAGAATTAAAAGGGTAGGTTTAGAAAGAAAGTTACAACTGTACTATTCCAAACTTGTAGAAAAATTAAGTAAAACGGTCAATGATATCCTGATCAAAGACCGTCGGCAGTTGTAAATGTCGCTACAGACTGGTTTACTAGAGTTAGGTTGGAATACCTGTTCAAATGTACAGTCGGATTCTAAAATGAAGAATTTAATCTTTATAAGGAGGAAGGACAATCCAGAGTTTATAGTAGAATGGAAGATCATTAGCATGTATGATAGTAACTCCTTGATAAGTTTAGCATTAATCACTAAACTTATCTTAAGTTAATTAGAATTGATCTATATTGTTTTTATTTATTTTAATGTTAATAAATATTAGAATAAGTGAATTGCAAAGTAATACTAGTAATAGTATACCTCTAGCGATAGCTATAGCAATATCTTTAAATTATCCTTTATTTCAATTATTACCTTATAATATTGCTATATTTAATAATTATTCTAATTTGAATACTATTTTATATAATATTTCTTTAAATCAAGATAATAAAAAGTGAATATAAATACATATAGCGAGAATATAAATTTTGTAACAAGTAATATATGAGATGGTACTCTTATTGAAAATAGCCATATTACTTCTATTGGTAACGTGCTTTATACAAATTATAATATATGACTTATAATAACAAGTTTAATATTATTATTAGCTTTAATTGGTAGTGTAGTAATAACAATGAAAAGCCCTTCTTCGATGAAATCGGGTTCAGATGAAATGGTTACTATGCAACATAAATTTAACAATGCTGGCCCTCAAACGGAACGGTATTATAGCACGGACGCTGAAGGTTGTTTTTACATTAATATTCGTTTAAATATAACTAAAACAGGGCATTGAGCTTCACCGGTGTTTACTTTGGTACAGCATTCAAGAGATCTTTCATTGTTTAAAACTATAATAGAATCTCTAGGTTATGGTACATTCGTAAAAGAAAAAAAATAAGTAGTTGCATTAAGAGTGACACGAAGCAATAGTGAGTTATATCAAGGTAGTCGTTATTTAAATAAATCTGTAAATAGATCTTTTTCTACATCAGAAATAAGACAAAATAAGGATTGTAAAAATATACCTAAACCCTTTACTTTTAATTTATCACCACAAAGTTCTTTTTCTCTGATGGGTCCTCTTAATAAAAGTAACCTAAAGGCTACAAAAGCAAAAGGTGTGTATATTATTGTAGAGGATGGAACAACATATTTAGACGGTTGTTCAGGTGCAGCTGTATCTTGTATAGGTTACGGGAATAAAAGAGTGATTAAAGCCATGGCAAACCAAAACAAAACAGGTATAACTTACCTGTCTTCATCATGAGAAAATCCAAGAATATCTAGAAAATAATTTAGGGTTTGATAAGTATTCTATGTTTAAATTAAAAATTCAGCAGCTATTGCAATTATAGGAAATGAAGAAATAAACAATCCTAGATCGTTAATAAGGGTTAGAATTACAAATACTAATATCTTAACTCACTATTTTATACCTTTTTAAATAGCATGAAATTTATCACTAAAAAAGTGAAGATTTAAATGACTTTAAAATTATATGTAATGCTATATATAACGGAGTACATAGAAATGAAGAAATTAAATCCTTAATATTAAAATTATCTTATACTATGAATAACTATAGATTATCTAACAATTCTGAACCTGAGAAAATATCTCCTTTACCTAAGGAAAGCATAGACAGAATAATAAATGCAAAACCCACTATTACACATTTAAGTGATGGTCGTCAATTAGACAATGTAACTAGAAAAGTGGTGAATAGACGTTGAAATAATTGTGTCTTTGAAATAACTAATAATAATGGAGAAATAATTTTAGCTTCTACATTAAATGATGCAGCTGAAATTTTAAATGTAGATTTTAGAACAGTAAGGAGACATTTAGATTCTTCATCTGGACAGCAAGATGGTTTCGCTATAATTAAGGATAATAAAATTATAAGAGTGGCTGTTTTTATCGTTAGTTATGTTAAAAATAAAGTTTCGGCCGCGCAAGCTGAAACCTGCTTCGCTGGGAAAATAGAAGAATTAAAAGGGTAGGTTTAGAAAGAAAGTTACAACTGTACTATTCCAAACTTGTAGAAAAATTAAGTAAAAACGGTCAATGATATCCTGATCAAAGACCGTCGGCAGTTGTAAATGTCGCTACAGACTGGTTTACTAGAGTTAGGTTGGAATACCTGTTCAAATGTACAGTCGGATTCTAAAATGAAGAATTTAATCTTTATAAGGAGGAAGGACAATCCAGAGTTTATAGTAGAATGGAAGATCATTAGCATGTATGATAGTAACTCCTTGATAAGTTTAGCATTAATCACTAAACTTATCTTAAGTTAATTAGAATTGATCTATATTGTTTTTATTTATTTTAATGTTAATAAATATTAGAATAAGTGAATTGCAAAGTAATACTAGTAATAGTATACCTCTAGCGATAGCTATAGCAATATCTTTAAATTATCCTTTATTTCAATTATTACCTTATAATATTGCTATATTTAATAATTATTCTAATTTGAATACTATTTTATATAATATTTCTTTAAATCAAGATAATAAAAAGTGAATATAAATACATATAGCGAGAATATAAATTTTGTAACAAGTAATATATGAGATGGTACTCTTATTGAAAATAGCCATATTACTTCTATTGGTAACGTGCTTTATACAAATTATAATATATGACTTATAATAACAAGTTTAATATTATTATTAGCTTTAATTGGTAGTGTAGTAATAACAATGAAAAGCCCTTCTTCGATGAAATCGGGTTCAGATGAAATGGTTACTATGCAACATAAATTTAACAATGCTGGCCCTCAAACGGAACGGTATTATAGCACGGACGCTGAAGGTTGTTTTTACATTAATATTCGTTTAAATATAACTAAAACAGGGCATTGAGCTTCACCGGTGTTTACTTTGGTACAGCATTCAAGAGATCTTTCATTGTTTAAAACTATAATAGAATCTCTAGGTTATGGTACATTCGTAAAAGAAAAAAATAGAAGTAGTTGCATTAAGAGTGACACGAAGCAATAGTGAGTTATATCAAGGTAGTCGTTATTTAAATAAATCTGTAAATAGATCTTTTTCTACATCAGAAATAAGACAAAATAAGGATTGTAAAATATACCTAAACCCTTTACTTTTAATTTATCACCACAAAGTTCTTTTTCTCTGATGGGTCCTCTTAATAAAAGTAACCTAAAGGCTACAAAAGCAAAAGGTGTGTATATTATTGTAGAGGATGGAACAACATATTTAGACGGTTGTTCAGGTGCAGCTGTATCTTGTATAGGTTACGGGAATAAAAGAGTGATTAAAGCCATGGCAAACCAAAACAAAACAGGTATAACTTACCTGTCTTCATCATGAGAAAATCCAAGAATATCTAGAAAATAATTTAGGGTTTGATAAGTATTCTATGTTTAAATTAAAAAATTCAGCAGCTATTGCAATTATAGGAAATGAAGAAATAAACAATCCTAGATCGTTAATAAGGGTTAGAATTACAAATACTAATATCTTAACTCACTATTTTATACCTTTTTAAATAGCATGAAATTTATCACTAAAAAAGTGAAGATTTAAATGACTTTAAAATTATATGTAATGCTATATATAACGGAGTACATAGAAATGAAGAAATTAAATCCTTAATATTAAAATTATCTTATACTATGAATAACTATAGATTATCTAACAATTCTGAACCTGAGAAAATATCTCCTTTACCTAAGGAAAGCATAGACAGAATAATAAATGCAAAACCCACTATTACACATTTAAGTGATGGTCGTCAATTAGACAATGTAACTAGAAAAGTGGTGAATAGACGTTGAAATAATTGTGTCTTTGAAATAACTAATAATAATGGAGAAATAATTTTAGCTTCTACATTAAATGATGCAGCTGAAATTTTAAATGTAGATTTTAGAACAGTAAGGAGACATTTAGATTCTTCATCTGGACAGCAAGATGGTTTCGCTATAATTAAGGATAATAAAATTATAAGAGTGGCTGTTTTTATCGTTAGTTATGTTAAAAATAAAGTTTCGGCCGCGCAAGCTGAAACCTGCTTCGCTGGGAAAATAGAAGAATTAAAAGGGTAGGTTTAGAAAGAAAGTTACAACTGTACTATTCCAAACTTGTAGAAAAATTAAGTAAAAACGGTCAATGATATCCTGATCAAAGACCGTCGGCAGTTGTAAATGTCGCTACAGACTGGTTTACTAGAGTTAGGTTGGAATACCTGTTCAAATGTACAGTCGGATTCTAAAATGAAGAATTTAATCTTTATAAGGAGGAAGGACAATCCAGAGTTTATAGTAGAATGGAAGATCATTAGCATGTATGATAGTAACTCCTTGATAAGTTTAGCATTAATCACTAAACTTATCTTAAGTTAATTAGAATTGATCTATATTGTTTTTATTTATTTTAATGTTAATAAATATTAGAATAAGTGAATTGCAAAGTAATACTAGTAATAGTATACCTCTAGCGATAGCTATAGCAATATCTTTAAATTATCCTTTATTTCAATTATTACCTTATAATATTGCTATATTTAATAATTATTCTAATTTGAATACTATTTTATATAATATTTCTTTAAATCAAGATAATAAAAAGTGAATATAAATACATATAGCGAGAATATAAATTTTGTAACAAGTAATATATGAGATGGTACTCTTATTGAAAATAGCCATATTACTTCTATTGGTAACGTGCTTTATACAAATTATAATATATGACTTATAATAACAAGTTTAATATTATTATTAGCTTTAATTGGTAGTGTAGTAATAACAATGAAAAGCCCTTCTTCGATGAAATCGGGTTCAGATGAAATGGTTACTATGCAACATAAATTTAACAATGCTGGCCCTCAAACGGAACGGTATTATAGCACGGACGCTGAAGGTTGTTTTTACATTAATATTCGTTTAAATATAACTAAAACAGGGCATTGAGCTTCACCGGTGTTTACTTTGGTACAGCATTCAAGAGATCTTTCATTGTTTAAAACTATAATAGAATCTCTAGGTTATGGTACATTCGTAAAAGAAAAAAATAGAGTAGTTGCATTAAGAGTGACACGAAGCAATAGTGAGTTATATCAAGGTAGTCGTTATTTAAATAAATCTGTAAATAGATCTTTTTCTACATCAGAAATAAGACAAAATAAGGATTGTAAAAATATACCTAAACCCTTTACTTTTAATTTATCACCACAAAGTTCTTTTTCTCTGATGGGTCCTCTTAATAAAAGTAACCTAAAGGCTACAAAAGCAAAAGGTGTGTATATTATTGTAGAGGATGGAACAACATATTTAGACGGTTGTTCAGGTGCAGCTGTATCTTGTATAGGTTACGGGAATAAAAGAGTGATTAAAGCCATGGCAAACCAAAACAAAACAGGTATAACTTACCTGTCTTCATCATGAGAAAATCCAAGAATATCTAGAAAATAATTTAGGGTTTGATAAGTATTCTATGTTTAAATTAAAAAATTCAGCAGCTATTGCAATTATAGGAAATGAAGAAATAAACAATCCTAGATCGTTAATAAGGGTTAGAATTACAAATACTAATATCTTAACTCACTATTTTATACCTTTTTAAATAGCATGAAATTTATCACTAAAAAAGTGAAGATTTAAATGACTTTAAAATTATATGTAATGCTATATATAACGGAGTACATAGAAATGAAGAAATTAAATCCTTAATATTAAAATTATCTTATACTATGAATAACTATAGATTATCTAACAATTCTGAACCTGAGAAAATATCTCCTTTACCTAAGGAAAGCATAGACAGAATAATAAATGCAAAACCCACTATTACACATTTAAGTGATGGTCGTCAATTAGACAATGTAACTAGAAAAGTGGTGAATAGACGTTGAAATAATTGTGTCTTTGAAATAACTAATAATAATGGAGAAATAATTTTAGCTTCTACATTAAATGATGCAGCTGAAATTTTAAATGTAGATTTTAGAACAGTAAGGAGACATTTAGATTCTTCATCTGGACAGCAAGATGGTTTCGCTATAATTAAGGATAATAAAATTATAAGAGTGGCTGTTTTTTATCGTTAGTTATGTTAAAAATAAAGTTTCGGCCGCGCAAGCGCTGAAACCTGCTTCGCTGGGAAAATAGAAGAATTAAAAGGGTAGGTTTAGAAAGAAAGTTACAACTGTACTATTCCAAACTTGTAGAAAAATTAAGTAAAAACGGTCAATGATATCCTGATCAAAGACCGTCGGCAGTTGTAAATGTCGCTACAGACTGGTTTACTAGAGTTAGGTTGGAATACCTGTTCAAATGTACAGTCGGATTCTAAAATGAAGAATTTAATCTTTATAAGGAGGAAGGACAATCCAGAGTTTATAGTAGAATGGAAGATCATTAGCATGTATGATAGTAACTCCTTGATAAGTTTAGCATTAATCACTAAACTTATCTTAAGTTAATTAGAATTGATCTATATTGTTTTTATTTATTTTAATGTTAATAAATATTAGAATAAGTGAATTGCAAAGTAATACTAGTAATAGTATACCTCTAGCGATAGCTATAGCAATATCTTTAAATTATCCTTTATTTCAATTATTACCTTATAATATTGCTATATTTAATAATTATTCTAATTTGAATACTATTTTATATAATATTTCTTTAAATCAAGATAATAAAAAGTGAATATAAATACATATAGCGAGAATATAAATTTTGTAACAAGTAATATATGAGATGGTACTCTTATTGAAAATAGCCATATTACTTCTATTGGTAACGTGCTTTATACAAATTATAATATATGACTTATAATAACAAGTTTAATATTATTATTAGCTTTAATTGGTAGTGTAGTAATAACAATGAAAAGCCCTTCTTCGATGAAATCGGGTTCAGATGAAATGGTTACTATGCAACATAAATTTAACAATGCTGGCCCTCAAACGGAACGGTATTATAGCACGGACGCTGAAGGTTGTTTTTACATTAATATTCGTTTAAATATAACTAAAACAGGGCATTGAGCTTCACCGGTGTTTACTTTGGTACAGCATTCAAGAGATCTTTCATTGTTTAAAACTATAATAGAATCTCTAGGTTATGGTACATTCGTAAAAGAAAAAATAGAGTAGTTGCATTAAGAGTGACACGAAGCAATAGTGAGTTATATCAAGGTAGTCGTTATTTAAATAAATCTGTAAATAGATCTTTTTCTACATCAGAAATAAGACAAAATAAGGATTGTAAAAATATACCTAAACCCTTTACTTTTAATTTATCACCACAAAGTTCTTTTTCTCTGATGGGTCCTCTTAATAAAAGTAACCTAAAGGCTACAAAAGCAAAAGGTGTGTATATTATTGTAGAGGATGGAACAACATATTTAGACGGTTGTTCAGGTGCAGCTGTATCTTGTATAGGTTACGGGAATAAAAGAGTGATTAAAGCCATGGCAAACCAAAACAAAACAGGTATAACTTACCTGTCTTCATCATGAGAAAATCCAAGAATATCTAGAAAATAATTTAGGGTTTGATAAGTATTCTATGTTTAAATTAAAAAATTCAGCAGCTATTGCAATTATAGGAAATGAAGAAATAAACAATCCTAGATCGTTAATAAGGGTTAGAATTACAAATACTAATATCTTAACTCACTATTTTATACCTTTTTAAATAGCATGAAATTTATCACTAAAAAAGTGAAGATTTAAATGACTTTAAAATTATATGTAATGCTATATATAACGGAGTACATAGAAATGAAGAAATTAAATCCTTAATATTAAAATTATCTTATACTATGAATAACTATAGATTATCTAACAATTCTGAACCTGAGAAAATATCTCCTTTACCTAAGGAAAGCATAGACAGAATAATAAATGCAAAACCCACTATTACACATTTAAGTGATGGTCGTCAATTAGACAATGTAACTAGAAAAGTGGTGAATAGACGTTGAAATAATTGTGTCTTTGAAATAACTAATAATAATGGAGAAATAATTTTAGCTTCTACATTAAATGATGCAGCTGAAATTTTAAATGTAGATTTTAGAACAGTAAGGAGACATTTAGATTCTTCATCTGGACAGCAAGATGGTTTCGCTATAATTAAGGATAATAAAATTATAAGAGTGGCTGTTTTTTATCGTTAGTTATGTTAAAAATAAAGTTTCGGCCGCGCAAGCGCTGAAACCTGCTTCGCTGGGAAAATAGAAGAATTAAAAGGGTAGGTTTAGAAAGAAAGTTACAACTGTACTATTCCAAACTTGTAGAAAAATTAAGTAAAAACGGTCAATGATATCCTGATCAAAGACCGTCGGCAGTTGTAAATGTCGCTACAGACTGGTTTACTAGAGTTAGGTTGGAATACCTGTTCAAATGTACAGTCGGATTCTAAAATGAAGAATTTAATCTTTATAAGGAGGAAGGACAATCCAGAGTTTATAGTAGAATGGAAGATCATTAGCATGTATGATAGTAACTCCTTGATAAGTTTAGCATTAATCACTAAACTTATCTTAAGTTAATTAGAATTGATCTATATTGTTTTTATTTATTTTAATGTTAATAAATATTAGAATAAGTGAATTGCAAAGTAATACTAGTAATAGTATACCTCTAGCGATAGCTATAGCAATATCTTTAAATTATCCTTTATTTCAATTATTACCTTATAATATTGCTATATTTAATAATTATTCTAATTTGAATACTATTTTATATAATATTTCTTTAAATCAAGATAATAAAAAGTGAATATAAATACATATAGCGAGAATATAAATTTTGTAACAAGTAATATATGAGATGGTACTCTTATTGAAAATAGCCATATTACTTCTATTGGTAACGTGCTTTATACAAATTATAATATATGACTTATAATAACAAGTTTAATATTATTATTAGCTTTAATTGGTAGTGTAGTAATAACAATGAAAAGCCCTTCTTCGATGAAATCGGGTTCAGATGAAATGGTTACTATGCAACATAAATTTAACAATGCTGGCCCTCAAACGGAACGGTATTATAGCACGGACGCTGAAGGTTGTTTTTACATTAATATTCGTTTAAATATAACTAAAACAGGGCATTGAGCTTCACCGGTGTTTACTTTGGTACAGCATTCAAGAGATCTTTCATTGTTTAAAACTATAATAGAATCTCTAGGTTATGGTACATTCGTAAAAGAAAAAATAGAGAAGTAGTTGCATTAAGAGTGACACGAAGCAATAGTGAGTTATATCAAGGTAGTCGTTATTTAAATAAATCTGTAAATAGATCTTTTTCTACATCAGAAATAAGACAAAATAAGGATTGTAAAAATATACCTAAACCCTTTACTTTTAATTTATCACCACAAAGTTCTTTTTCTCTGATGGGTCCTCTTAATAAAAGTAACCTAAAGGCTACAAAAGCAAAAGGTGTGTATATTATTGTAGAGGATGGAACAACATATTTAGACGGTTGTTCAGGTGCAGCTGTATCTTGTATAGGTTACGGGAATAAAAGAGTGATTAAAGCCATGGCAAACCAAAACAAAACAGGTATAACTTACCTGTCTTCATCATGAGAAAATCCAAGAATATCTAGAAAATAATTTAGGGTTTGATAAGTATTCTATGTTTAAATTAAAAAATTCAGCAGCTATTGCAATTATAGGAAATGAAGAAATAAACAATCCTAGATCGTTAATAAGGGTTAGAATTACAAATACTAATATCTTAACTCACTATTTTATACCTTTTTAAATAGCATGAAATTTATCACTAAAAAAGTGAAGATTTAAATGACTTTAAAATTATATGTAATGCTATATATAACGGAGTACATAGAAATGAAGAAATTAAATCCTTAATATTAAAATTATCTTATACTATGAATAACTATAGATTATCTAACAATTCTGAACCTGAGAAAATATCTCCTTTACCTAAGGAAAGCATAGACAGAATAATAAATGCAAAACCCACTATTACACATTTAAGTGATGGTCGTCAATTAGACAATGTAACTAGAAAAGTGGTGAATAGACGTTGAAATAATTGTGTCTTTGAAATAACTAATAATAATGGAGAAATAATTTTAGCTTCTACATTAAATGATGCAGCTGAAATTTTAAATGTAGATTTTAGAACAGTAAGGAGACATTTAGATTCTTCATCTGGACAGCAAGATGGTTTCGCTATAATTAAGGATAATAAAATTATAAGAGTGGCTGTTTTTTATCGTTAGTTATGTTAAAAATAAAGTTTCGGCCGCGCAAGCGCTGAAACCTGCTTCGCTGGGAAAATAGAAGAATTAAAAGGGTAGGTTTAGAAAGAAAGTTACAACTGTACTATTCCAAACTTGTAGAAAAATTAAGTAAAAACGGTCAATGATATCCTGATCAAAGACCGTCGGCAGTTGTAAATGTCGCTACAGACTGGTTTACTAGAGTTAGGTTGGAATACCTGTTCAAATGTACAGTCGGATTCTAAAATGAAGAATTTAATCTTTATAAGGAGGAAGGACAATCCAGAGTTTATAGTAGAATGGAAGATCATTAGCATGTATGATAGTAACTCCTTGATAAGTTTAGCATTAATCACTAAACTTATCTTAAGTTAATTAGAATTGATCTATATTGTTTTTATTTATTTTAATGTTAATAAATATTAGAATAAGTGAATTGCAAAGTAATACTAGTAATAGTATACCTCTAGCGATAGCTATAGCAATATCTTTAAATTATCCTTTATTTCAATTATTACCTTATAATATTGCTATATTTAATAATTATTCTAATTTGAATACTATTTTATATAATATTTCTTTAAATCAAGATAATAAAAAGTGAATATAAATACATATAGCGAGAATATAAATTTTGTAACAAGTAATATATGAGATGGTACTCTTATTGAAAATAGCCATATTACTTCTATTGGTAACGTGCTTTATACAAATTATAATATATGACTTATAATAACAAGTTTAATATTATTATTAGCTTTAATTGGTAGTGTAGTAATAACAATGAAAAGCCCTTCTTCGATGAAATCGGGTTCAGATGAAATGGTTACTATGCAACATAAATTTAACAATGCTGGCCCTCAAACGGAACGGTATTATAGCACGGACGCTGAAGGTTGTTTTTACATTAATATTCGTTTAAATATAACTAAAACAGGGCATTGAGCTTCACCGGTGTTTACTTTGGTACAGCATTCAAGAGATCTTTCATTGTTTAAAACTATAATAGAATCTCTAGGTTATGGTACATTCGTAAAAGAAAAAAAGAGAAGTAGTTGCATTAAGAGTGACACGAAGCAATAGTGAGTTATATCAAGGTAGTCGTTATTTAAATAAATCTGTAAATAGATCTTTTTCTACATCAGAAATAAGACAAAATAAGGATTGTAAAAATATACCTAAACCCTTTACTTTTAATTTATCACCACAAAGTTCTTTTTCTCTGATGGGTCCTCTTAATAAAAGTAACCTAAAGGCTACAAAAGCAAAAGGTGTGTATATTATTGTAGAGGATGGAACAACATATTTAGACGGTTGTTCAGGTGCAGCTGTATCTTGTATAGGTTACGGGAATAAAAGAGTGATTAAAGCCATGGCAAACCAAAACAAAACAGGTATAACTTACCTGTCTTCATCATGAGAAAATCCAAGAATATCTAGAAAATAATTTAGGGTTTGATAAGTATTCTATGTTTAAATTAAAAAATTCAGCAGCTATTGCAATTATAGGAAATGAAGAAATAAACAATCCTAGATCGTTAATAAGGGTTAGAATTACAAATACTAATATCTTAACTCACTATTTTATACCTTTTTAAATAGCATGAAATTTATCACTAAAAAAGTGAAGATTTAAATGACTTTAAAATTATATGTAATGCTATATATAACGGAGTACATAGAAATGAAGAAATTAAATCCTTAATATTAAAATTATCTTATACTATGAATAACTATAGATTATCTAACAATTCTGAACCTGAGAAAATATCTCCTTTACCTAAGGAAAGCATAGACAGAATAATAAATGCAAAACCCACTATTACACATTTAAGTGATGGTCGTCAATTAGACAATGTAACTAGAAAAGTGGTGAATAGACGTTGAAATAATTGTGTCTTTGAAATAACTAATAATAATGGAGAAATAATTTTAGCTTCTACATTAAATGATGCAGCTGAAATTTTAAATGTAGATTTTAGAACAGTAAGGAGACATTTAGATTCTTCATCTGGACAGCAAGATGGTTTCGCTATAATTAAGGATAATAAAATTATAAGAGTGGCTGTTTTTTATCGTTAGTTATGTTAAAAATAAAGTTTCGGCCGCGCAAGCGCTGAAACCTGCTTCGCTGGGAAAATAGAAGAATTAAAAGGGTAGGTTTAGAAAGAAAGTTACAACTGTACTATTCCAAACTTGTAGAAAAATTAAGTAAAAACGGTCAATGATATCCTGATCAAAGACCGTCGGCAGTTGTAAATGTCGCTACAGACTGGTTTACTAGAGTTAGGTTGGAATACCTGTTCAAATGTACAGTCGGATTCTAAAATGAAGAATTTAATCTTTATAAGGAGGAAGGACAATCCAGAGTTTATAGTAGAATGGAAGATCATTAGCATGTATGATAGTAACTCCTTGATAAGTTTAGCATTAATCACTAAACTTATCTTAAGTTAATTAGAATTGATCTATATTGTTTTTATTTATTTTAATGTTAATAAATATTAGAATAAGTGAATTGCAAAGTAATACTAGTAATAGTATACCTCTAGCGATAGCTATAGCAATATCTTTAAATTATCCTTTATTTCAATTATTACCTTATAATATTGCTATATTTAATAATTATTCTAATTTGAATACTATTTTATATAATATTTCTTTAAATCAAGATAATAAAAAGTGAATATAAATACATATAGCGAGAATATAAATTTTGTAACAAGTAATATATGAGATGGTACTCTTATTGAAAATAGCCATATTACTTCTATTGGTAACGTGCTTTATACAAATTATAATATATGACTTATAATAACAAGTTTAATATTATTATTAGCTTTAATTGGTAGTGTAGTAATAACAATGAAAAGCCCTTCTTCGATGAAATCGGGTTCAGATGAAATGGTTACTATGCAACATAAATTTAACAATGCTGGCCCTCAAACGGAACGGTATTATAGCACGGACGCTGAAGGTTGTTTTTACATTAATATTCGTTTAAATATAACTAAAACAGGGCATTGAGCTTCACCGGTGTTTACTTTGGTACAGCATTCAAGAGATCTTTCATTGTTTAAAACTATAATAGAATCTCTAGGTTATGGTACATTCGTAAAAGAAAAAATAGAGAAGTAGTTGCATTAAGAGTGACACGAAGCAATAGTGAGTTATATCAAGGTAGTCGTTATTTAAATAAATCTGTAAATAGATCTTTTCTACATCAGAAATAAGACAAAATAAGGATTGTAAAAATATACCTAAACCCTTTACTTTTAATTTATCACCACAAAGTTCTTTTTCTCTGATGGGTCCTCTTAATAAAAGTAACCTAAAGGCTACAAAAGCAAAAGGTGTGTATATTATTGTAGAGGATGGAACAACATATTTAGACGGTTGTTCAGGTGCAGCTGTATCTTGTATAGGTTACGGGAATAAAAGAGTGATTAAAGCCATGGCAAACCAAAACAAAACAGGTATAACTTACCTGTCTTCATCATGAGAAAATCCAAGAATATCTAGAAAATAATTTAGGGTTTGATAAGTATTCTATGTTTAAATTAAAAAATTCAGCAGCTATTGCAATTATAGGAAATGAAGAAATAAACAATCCTAGATCGTTAATAAGGGTTAGAATTACAAATACTAATATCTTAACTCACTATTTTATACCTTTTTAAATAGCATGAAATTTATCACTAAAAAAGTGAAGATTTAAATGACTTTAAAATTATATGTAATGCTATATATAACGGAGTACATAGAAATGAAGAAATTAAATCCTTAATATTAAAATTATCTTATACTATGAATAACTATAGATTATCTAACAATTCTGAACCTGAGAAAATATCTCCTTTACCTAAGGAAAGCATAGACAGAATAATAAATGCAAAACCCACTATTACACATTTAAGTGATGGTCGTCAATTAGACAATGTAACTAGAAAAGTGGTGAATAGACGTTGAAATAATTGTGTCTTTGAAATAACTAATAATAATGGAGAAATAATTTTAGCTTCTACATTAAATGATGCAGCTGAAATTTTAAATGTAGATTTTAGAACAGTAAGGAGACATTTAGATTCTTCATCTGGACAGCAAGATGGTTTCGCTATAATTAAGGATAATAAAATTATAAGAGTGGCTGTTTTTTATCGTTAGTTATGTTAAAAATAAAGTTTCGGCCGCGCAAGCGCTGAAACCTGCTTCGCTGGGAAAATAGAAGAATTAAAAGGGTAGGTTTAGAAAGAAAGTTACAACTGTACTATTCCAAACTTGTAGAAAAATTAAGTAAAAACGGTCAATGATATCCTGATCAAAGACCGTCGGCAGTTGTAAATGTCGCTACAGACTGGTTTACTAGAGTTAGGTTGGAATACCTGTTCAAATGTACAGTCGGATTCTAAAATGAAGAATTTAATCTTTATAAGGAGGAAGGACAATCCAGAGTTTATAGTAGAATGGAAGATCATTAGCATGTATGATAGTAACTCCTTGATAAGTTTAGCATTAATCACTAAACTTATCTTAAGTTAATTAGAATTGATCTATATTGTTTTTATTTATTTTAATGTTAATAAATATTAGAATAAGTGAATTGCAAAGTAATACTAGTAATAGTATACCTCTAGCGATAGCTATAGCAATATCTTTAAATTATCCTTTATTTCAATTATTACCTTATAATATTGCTATATTTAATAATTATTCTAATTTGAATACTATTTTATATAATATTTCTTTAAATCAAGATAATAAAAAGTGAATATAAATACATATAGCGAGAATATAAATTTTGTAACAAGTAATATATGAGATGGTACTCTTATTGAAAATAGCCATATTACTTCTATTGGTAACGTGCTTTATACAAATTATAATATATGACTTATAATAACAAGTTTAATATTATTATTAGCTTTAATTGGTAGTGTAGTAATAACAATGAAAAGCCCTTCTTCGATGAAATCGGGTTCAGATGAAATGGTTACTATGCAACATAAATTTAACAATGCTGGCCCTCAAACGGAACGGTATTATAGCACGGACGCTGAAGGTTGTTTTTACATTAATATTCGTTTAAATATAACTAAAACAGGGCATTGAGCTTCACCGGTGTTTACTTTGGTACAGCATTCAAGAGATCTTTCATTGTTTAAAACTATAATAGAATCTCTAGGTTATGGTACATTCGTAAAAGAAAAAATAGAGAAGTAGTTGCATTAAGAGTGACACGAAGCAATAGTGAGTTATATCAAGGTAGTCGTTATTTAAATAAATCTGTAAATAGATCTTTTTCTACATCAGAAATAAGACAAAATAAGGATTGTAAAAATATACCTAAACCCTTTACTTTTAATTTATCACCACAAAGTTCTTTTTCTCTGATGGGTCCTCTTAATAAAAGTAACCTAAAGGCTACAAAAGCAAAAGGTGTGTATATTATTGTAGAGGATGGAACAACATATTTAGACGGTTGTTCAGGTGCAGCTGTATCTTGTATAGGTTACGGGAATAAAAGAGTGATTAAAGCCATGGCAAACCAAAACAAAACAGGTATAACTTACCTGTCTTCATCATGAGAAAATCCAAGAATATCTAGAAAATAATTTAGGGTTTGATAAGTATTCTATGTTTAAATTAAAAAATTCAGCAGCTATTGCAATTATAGGAAATGAAGAAATAAACAATCCTAGATCGTTAATAAGGGTTAGAATTACAAATACTAATATCTTAACTCACTATTTTATACCTTTTTAAATAGCATGAAATTTATCACTAAAAAAGTGAAGATTTAAATGACTTTAAAATTATATGTAATGCTATATATAACGGAGTACATAGAAATGAAGAAATTAAATCCTTAATATTAAAATTATCTTATACTATGAATAACTATAGATTATCTAACAATTCTGAACCTGAGAAAATATCTCCTTTACCTAAGGAAAGCATAGACAGAATAATAAATGCAAAACCCACTATTACACATTTAAGTGATGGTCGTCAATTAGACAATGTAACTAGAAAAGTGGTGAATAGACGTTGAAATAATTGTGTCTTTGAAATAACTAATAATAATGGAGAAATAATTTTAGCTTCTACATTAAATGATGCAGCTGAAATTTTAAATGTAGATTTTAGAACAGTAAGGAGACATTTAGATTCTTCATCTGGACAGCAAGATGGTTTCGCTATAATTAAGGATAATAAAATTATAAGAGTGGCTGTTTTTTATCGTTAGTTATGTTAAAAATAAAGTTTCGGCCGCGCAAGCGCTGAAACCTGCTTCGCTGGGAAAATAGAAGAATTAAAAGGGTAGGTTTAGAAAGAAAGTTACAACTGTACTATTCCAAACTTGTAGAAAAATTAAGTAAAAACGGTCAATGATATCCTGATCAAAGACCGTCGGCAGTTGTAAATGTCGCTACAGACTGGTTTACTAGAGTTAGGTTGGAATACCTGTTCAAATGTACAGTCGGATTCTAAAATGAAGAATTTAATCTTTATAAGGAGGAAGGACAATCCAGAGTTTATAGTAGAATGGAAGATCATTAGCATGTATGATAGTAACTCCTTGATAAGTTTAGCATTAATCACTAAACTTATCTTAAGTTAATTAGAATTGATCTATATTGTTTTTATTTATTTTAATGTTAATAAATATTAGAATAAGTGAATTGCAAAGTAATACTAGTAATAGTATACCTCTAGCGATAGCTATAGCAATATCTTTAAATTATCCTTTATTTCAATTATTACCTTATAATATTGCTATATTTAATAATTATTCTAATTTGAATACTATTTTATATAATATTTCTTTAAATCAAGATAATAAAAAGTGAATATAAATACATATAGCGAGAATATAAATTTTGTAACAAGTAATATATGAGATGGTACTCTTATTGAAAATAGCCATATTACTTCTATTGGTAACGTGCTTTATACAAATTATAATATATGACTTATAATAACAAGTTTAATATTATTATTAGCTTTAATTGGTAGTGTAGTAATAACAATGAAAAGCCCTTCTTCGATGAAATCGGGTTCAGATGAAATGGTTACTATGCAACATAAATTTAACAATGCTGGCCCTCAAACGGAACG
The DNA here is from genome assembly GCA_902806535.1 of Hypoxylon rickii. Lineage (NCBI taxonomy): Eukaryota > Fungi > Ascomycota > Sordariomycetes > Xylariales > Hypoxylaceae > Hypoxylon > Hypoxylon rickii. The sequence continues at coordinate 17,633 of CADCWY010000020.1, forward strand.
GTATTATAGCACGGACGCTGAAGGTTGTTTTTACATTAATATTCGTTTAAATATAACTAAAACAGGGCATTGAGCTTCACCGGTGTTTACTTTGGTACAGCATTCAAGAGATCTTTCATTGTTTAAAACTATAATAGAATCTCTAGGTTATGGTACATTCGTAAAAGAAAAAAATAGAAGTAGTTGCATTAAGAGTGACACGAAGCAATAGTGAGTTATATCAAGGTAGTCGTTATTTAAATAAATCTGTAAATAGATCTTTTTCTACATCAGAAATAAGACAAAATAAGGATTGTAAAAATATACCTAAACCCTTTACTTTTAATTTATCACCACAAAGTTCTTTTTCTCTGATGGGTCCTCTTAATAAAAGTAACCTAAAGGCTACAAAAGCAAAAGGTGTGTATATTATTGTAGAGGATGGAACAACATATTTAGACGGTTGTTCAGGTGCAGCTGTATCTTGTATAGGTTACGGGAATAAAAGAGTGATTAAAGCCATGGCAAACCAAAACAAAACAGGTATAACTTACCTGTCTTCATCATGAGAAAATCCAAGAATATCTAGAAAATAATTTAGGGTTTGATAAGTATTCTATGTTTAAATTAAAAAATTCAGCAGCTATTGCAATTATAGGAAATGAAGAAATAAACAATCCTAGATCGTTAATAAGGGTTAGAATTACAAATACTAATATCTTAACTCACTATTTTATACCTTTTTTAAATAGCATGAAATTTATCACTAAAAAAAGTGAAGATTTAAATGACTTTAAAATTATATGTAATGCTATATATAACGGAGTACATAGAAATGAAGAAATTAAATCCTTAATATTAAAATTATCTTATACTATGAATAACTATAGATTATCTAACAATTCTGAACCTGAGAAAATATCTCCTTTACCTAAGGAAAGCATAGACAGAATAATAAATGCAAAACCCACTATTACACATTTAAGTGATGGTCGTCAATTAGACAATGTAACTAGAAAAGTGGTGAATAGACGTTGAAATAATTGTGTCTTTGAAATAACTAATAATAATGGAGAAATAATTTTAGCTTCTACATTAAATGATGCAGCTGAAATTTTAAATGTAGATTTTAGAACAGTAAGGAGACATTTAGATTCTTCATCTGGACAGCAAGATGGTTTCGCTATAATTAAGGATAATAAAATTATAAGAGTGGCTGTTTTTATCGTTAGTTATGTTAAAAATAAAGTTTCGGCCGCGCAAGCAAACCTGCTTCGCTGGGAAAATAGAAGAATTAAAAGGGTAGGTTTAGAAAGAAAGTTACAACTGTACTATTCCAAACTTGTAGAAAAATTAAGTAAAAACGGTCAATGATATCCTGATCAAAGACCGTCGGCAGTTGTAAATGTCGCTACAGACTGGTTTACTAGAGTTAGGTTGGAATACCTGTTCAAATGTACAGTCGGATTCTAAAATGAAGAATTTAATCTTTATAAGGAGGAAGGACAATCCAGAGTTTATAGTAGAATGGAAGATCATTAGCATGTATGATAGTAACTCCTTGATAAGTTTAGCATTAATCACTAAACTTATCTTAAGTTAATTAGAATTGATCTATATTGTTTTTATTTATTTTAATGTTAATAAATATTAGAATAAGTGAATTGCAAAGTAATACTAGTAATAGTATACCTCTAGCGATAGCTATAGCAATATCTTTAAATTATCCTTTATTTCAATTATTACCTTATAATATTGCTATATTTAATAATTATTCTAATTTGAATACTATTTTATATAATATTTCTTTAAATCAAGATAATAAAAAGTGAATATAAATACATATAGCGAGAATATAAATTTTGTAACAAGTAATATATGAGATGGTACTCTTATTGAAAATAGCCATATTACTTCTATTGGTAACGTGCTTTATACAAATTATAATATATGACTTATAATAACAAGTTTAATATTATTATTAGCTTTAATTGGTAGTGTAGTAATAACAATGAAAAGCCCTTCTTCGATGAAATCGGGTTCAGATGAAATGGTTACTATGCAACATAAATTTAACAATGCTGGCCCTCAAACGGAACGGTATTATAGCACGGACGCTGAAGGTTGTTTTTACATTAATATTCGTTTAAATATAACTAAAACAGGGCATTGAGCTTCACCGGTGTTTACTTTGGTACAGCATTCAAGAGATCTTTCATTGTTTAAAACTATAATAGAATCTCTAGGTTATGGTACATTCGTAAAAGAAAAAATAGAGAAGTAGTTGCATTAAGAGTGACACGAAGCAATAGTGAGTTATATCAAGGTAGTCGTTATTTAAATAAATCTGTAAATAGATCTTTTCTACATCAGAAATAAGACAAAATAAGGATTGTAAAAATATACCTAAACCCTTTACTTTTAATTTATCACCACAAAGTTCTTTTTCTCTGATGGGTCCTCTTAATAAAAGTAACCTAAAGGCTACAAAAGCAAAAGGTGTGTATATTATTGTAGAGGATGGAACAACATATTTAGACGGTTGTTCAGGTGCAGCTGTATCTTGTATAGGTTACGGGAATAAAAGAGTGATTAAAGCCATGGCAAACCAAAACAAAACAGGTATAACTTACCTGTCTTCATCATGAGAAAATCCAAGAATATCTAGAAAATAATTTAGGGTTTGATAAGTATTCTATGTTTAAATTAAAAAATTCAGCAGCTATTGCAATTATAGGAAATGAAGAAATAAACAATCCTAGATCGTTAATAAGGGTTAGAATTACAAATACTAATATCTTAACTCACTATTTTATACCTTTTTAAATAGCATGAAATTTATCACTAAAAAAGTGAAGATTTAAATGACTTTAAAATTATATGTAATGCTATATATAACGGAGTACATAGAAATGAAGAAATTAAATCCTTAATATTAAAATTATCTTATACTATGAATAACTATAGATTATCTAACAATTCTGAACCTGAGAAAATATCTCCTTTACCTAAGGAAAGCATAGACAGAATAATAAATGCAAAACCCACTATTACACATTTAAGTGATGGTCGTCAATTAGACAATGTAACTAGAAAAGTGGTGAATAGACGTTGAAATAATTGTGTCTTTGAAATAACTAATAATAATGGAGAAATAATTTTAGCTTCTACATTAAATGATGCAGCTGAAATTTTAAATGTAGATTTTAGAACAGTAAGGAGACATTTAGATTCTTCATCTGGACAGCAAGATGGTTTCGCTATAATTAAGGATAATAAAATTATAAGAGTGGCTGTTTTTTATCGTTAGTTATGTTAAAAATAAAGTTTCGGCCGCGCAAGCGCTGAAACCTGCTTCGCTGGGAAAATAGAAGAATTAAAAGGGTAGGTTTAGAAAGAAAGTTACAACTGTACTATTCCAAACTTGTAGAAAAATTAAGTAAAAACGGTCAATGATATCCTGATCAAAGACCGTCGGCAGTTGTAAATGTCGCTACAGACTGGTTTACTAGAGTTAGGTTGGAATACCTGTTCAAATGTACAGTCGGATTCTAAAATGAAGAATTTAATCTTTATAAGGAGGAAGGACAATCCAGAGTTTATAGTAGAATGGAAGATCATTAGCATGTATGATAGTAACTCCTTGATAAGTTTAGCATTAATCACTAAACTTATCTTAAGTTAATTAGAATTGATCTATATTGTTTTTATTTATTTTAATGTTAATAAATATTAGAATAAGTGAATTGCAAAGTAATACTAGTAATAGTATACCTCTAGCGATAGCTATAGCAATATCTTTAAATTATCCTTTATTTCAATTATTACCTTATAATATTGCTATATTTAATAATTATTCTAATTTGAATACTATTTTATATAATATTTCTTTAAATCAAGATAATAAAAAGTGAATATAAATACATATAGCGAGAATATAAATTTTGTAACAAGTAATATATGAGATGGTACTCTTATTGAAAATAGCCATATTACTTCTATTGGTAACGTGCTTTATACAAATTATAATATATGACTTATAATAACAAGTTTAATATTATTATTAGCTTTAATTGGTAGTGTAGTAATAACAATGAAAAGCCCTTCTTCGATGAAATCGGGTTCAGATGAAATGGTTACTATGCAACATAAATTTAACAATGCTGGCCCTCAAACGGAACGGTATTATAGCACGGACGCTGAAGGTTGTTTTTACATTAATATTCGTTTAAATATAACTAAAACAGGGCATTGAGCTTCACCGGTGTTTACTTTGGTACAGCATTCAAGAGATCTTTCATTGTTTAAAACTATAATAGAATCTCTAGGTTATGGTACATTCGTAAAAGAAAAAATAGAGAAGTAGTTGCATTAAGAGTGACACGAAGCAATAGTGAGTTATATCAAGGTAGTCGTTATTTAAATAAATCTGTAAATAGATCTTTTCTACATCAGAAATAAGACAAAATAAGGATTGTAAAAATATACCTAAACCCTTTACTTTTAATTTATCACCACAAAGTTCTTTTTCTCTGATGGGTCCTCTTAATAAAAGTAACCTAAAGGCTACAAAAGCAAAAGGTGTGTATATTATTGTAGAGGATGGAACAACATATTTAGACGGTTGTTCAGGTGCAGCTGTATCTTGTATAGGTTACGGGAATAAAAGAGTGATTAAAGCCATGGCAAACCAAAACAAAACAGGTATAACTTACCTGTCTTCATCATGAGAAAATCCAAGAATATCTAGAAAATAATTTAGGGTTTGATAAGTATTCTATGTTTAAATTAAAAAATTCAGCAGCTATTGCAATTATAGGAAATGAAGAAATAAACAATCCTAGATCGTTAATAAGGGTTAGAATTACAAATACTAATATCTTAACTCACTATTTTATACCTTTTTTAAATAGCATGAAATTTATCACTAAAAAAAGTGAAGATTTAAATGACTTTAAAATTATATGTAATGCTATATATAACGGAGTACATAGAAATGAAGAAATTAAATCCTTAATATTAAAATTATCTTATACTATGAATAACTATAGATTATCTAACAATTCTGAACCTGAGAAAATATCTCCTTTACCTAAGGAAAGCATAGACAGAATAATAAATGCAAAACCCACTATTACACATTTAAGTGATGGTCGTCAATTAGACAATGTAACTAGAAAAGTGGTGAATAGACGTTGAAATAATTGTGTCTTTGAAATAACTAATAATAATGGAGAAATAATTTTAGCTTCTACATTAAATGATGCAGCTGAAATTTTAAATGTAGATTTTAGAACAGTAAGGAGACATTTAGATTCTTCATCTGGACAGCAAGATGGTTTCGCTATAATTAAGGATAATAAAATTATAAGAGTGGCTGTTTTTTATCGTTAGTTATGTTAAAAATAAAGTTTCGGCCGCGCAAGCGCTGAAACCTGCTTCGCTGGGAAAATAGAAGAATTAAAAGGGTAGGTTTAGAAAGAAAGTTACAACTGTACTATTCCAAACTTGTAGAAAAATTAAGTAAAAACGGTCAATGATATCCTGATCAAAGACCGTCGGCAGTTGTAAATGTCGCTACAGACTGGTTTACTAGAGTTAGGTTGGAATACCTGTTCAAATGTACAGTCGGATTCTAAAATGAAGAATTTAATCTTTATAAGGAGGAAGGACAATCCAGAGTTTATAGTAGAATGGAAGATCATTAGCATGTATGATAGTAACTCCTTGATAAGTTTAGCATTAATCACTAAACTTATCTTAAGTTAATTAGAATTGATCTATATTGTTTTTATTTATTTTAATGTTAATAAATATTAGAATAAGTGAATTGCAAAGTAATACTAGTAATAGTATACCTCTAGCGATAGCTATAGCAATATCTTTAAATTATCCTTTATTTCAATTATTACCTTATAATATTGCTATATTTAATAATTATTCTAATTTGAATACTATTTTATATAATATTTCTTTAAATCAAGATAATAAAAAGTGAATATAAATACATATAGCGAGAATATAAATTTTGTAACAAGTAATATATGAGATGGTACTCTTATTGAAAATAGCCATATTACTTCTATTGGTAACGTGCTTTATACAAATTATAATATATGACTTATAATAACAAGTTTAATATTATTATTAGCTTTAATTGGTAGTGTAGTAATAACAATGAAAAGCCCTTCTTCGATGAAATCGGGTTCAGATGAAATGGTTACTATGCAACATAAATTTAACAATGCTGGCCCTCAAACGGAACGGTATTATAGCACGGACGCTGAAGGTTGTTTTTACATTAATATTCGTTTAAATATAACTAAAACAGGGCATTGAGCTTCACCGGTGTTTACTTTGGTACAGCATTCAAGAGATCTTTCATTGTTTAAAACTATAATAGAATCTCTAGGTTATGGTACATTCGTAAAAGAAAAAATAGAGAAGTAGTTGCATTAAGAGTGACACGAAGCAATAGTGAGTTATATCAAGGTAGTCGTTATTTAAATAAATCTGTAAATAGATCTTTTCTACATCAGAAATAAGACAAAATAAGGATTGTAAAAATATACCTAAACCCTTTACTTTTAATTTATCACCACAAAGTTCTTTTTCTCTGATGGGTCCTCTTAATAAAAGTAACCTAAAGGCTACAAAAGCAAAAGGTGTGTATATTATTGTAGAGGATGGAACAACATATTTAGACGGTTGTTCAGGTGCAGCTGTATCTTGTATAGGTTACGGGAATAAAAGAGTGATTAAAGCCATGGCAAACCAAAACAAAACAGGTATAACTTACCTGTCTTCATCATGAGAAAATCCAAGAATATCTAGAAAATAATTTAGGGTTTGATAAGTATTCTATGTTTAAATTAAAAAATTCAGCAGCTATTGCAATTATAGGAAATGAAGAAATAAACAATCCTAGATCGTTAATAAGGGTTAGAATTACAAATACTAATATCTTAACTCACTATTTTATACCTTTTTAAATAGCATGAAATTTATCACTAAAAAAAGTGAAGATTTAAATGACTTTAAAATTATATGTAATGCTATATATAACGGAGTACATAGAAATGAAGAAATTAAATCCTTAATATTAAAATTATCTTATACTATGAATAACTATAGATTATCTAACAATTCTGAACCTGAGAAAATATCTCCTTTACCTAAGGAAAGCATAGACAGAATAATAAATGCAAAACCCACTATTACACATTTAAGTGATGGTCGTCAATTAGACAATGTAACTAGAAAAGTGGTGAATAGACGTTGAAATAATTGTGTCTTTGAAATAACTAATAATAATGGAGAAATAATTTTAGCTTCTACATTAAATGATGCAGCTGAAATTTTAAATGTAGATTTTAGAACAGTAAGGAGACATTTAGATTCTTCATCTGGACAGCAAGATGGTTTCGCTATAATTAAGGATAATAAAATTATAAGAGTGGCTGTTTTTATCGTTAGTTATGTTAAAAATAAAGTTTCGGCCGCGCAAGCTGAAACCTGCTTCGCTGGGAAAATAGAAGAATTAAAAGGGTAGGTTTAGAAAGAAAGTTACAACTGTACTATTCCAAACTTGTAGAAAAATTAAGTAAAAACGGTCAATGATATCCTGATCAAAGACCGTCGGCAGTTGTAAATGTCGCTACAGACTGGTTTACTAGAGTTAGGTTGGAATACCTGTTCAAATGTACAGTCGGATTCTAAAATGAAGAATTTAATCTTTATAAGGAGGAAGGACAATCCAGAGTTTATAGTAGAATGGAAGATCATTAGCATGTATGATAGTAACTCCTTGATAAGTTTAGCATTAATCACTAAACTTATCTTAAGTTAATTAGAATTGATCTATATTGTTTTTATTTATTTTAATGTTAATAAATATTAGAATAAGTGAATTGCAAAGTAATACTAGTAATAGTATACCTCTAGCGATAGCTATAGCAATATCTTTAAATTATCCTTTATTTCAATTATTACCTTATAATATTGCTATATTTAATAATTATTCTAATTTGAATACTATTTTATATAATATTTCTTTAAATCAAGATAATAAAAAGTGAATATAAATACATATAGCGAGAATATAAATTTTGTAACAAGTAATATATGAGATGGTACTCTTATTGAAAATAGCCATATTACTTCTATTGGTAACGTGCTTTATACAAATTATAATATATGACTTATAATAACAAGTTTAATATTATTATTAGCTTTAATTGGTAGTGTAGTAATAACAATGAAAAGCCCTTCTTCGATGAAATCGGGTTCAGATGAAATGGTTACTATGCAACATAAATTTAACAATGCTGGCCCTCAAACGGAACGGTATTATAGCACGGACGCTGAAGGTTGTTTTTACATTAATATTCGTTTAAATATAACTAAAACAGGGCATTGAGCTTCACCGGTGTTTACTTTGGTACAGCATTCAAGAGATCTTTCATTGTTTAAAACTATAATAGAATCTCTAGGTTATGGTACATTCGTAAAAGAAAAAAATAGAGAAGTAGTTGCATTAAGAGTGACACGAAGCAATAGTGAGTTATATCAAGGTAGTCGTTATTTAAATAAATCTGTAAATAGATCTTTTTCTACATCAGAAATAAGACAAAATAAGGATTGTAAAAATATACCTAAACCCTTTACTTTTAATTTATCACCACAAAGTTCTTTTTCTCTGATGGGTCCTCTTAATAAAAGTAACCTAAAGGCTACAAAAGCAAAAGGTGTGTATATTATTGTAGAGGATGGAACAACATATTTAGACGGTTGTTCAGGTGCAGCTGTATCTTGTATAGGTTACGGGAATAAAAGAGTGATTAAAGCCATGGCAAACCAAAACAAAACAGGTATAACTTACCTGTCTTCATCATGAGAAAATCCAAGAATATCTAGAAAATAATTTAGGGTTTGATAAGTATTCTATGTTTAAATTAAAAAATTCAGCAGCTATTGCAATTATAGGAAATGAAGAAATAAACAATCCTAGATCGTTAATAAGGGTTAGAATTACAAATACTAATATCTTAACTCACTATTTTATACCTTTTTAAATAGCATGAAATTTATCACTAAAAAAGTGAAGATTTAAATGACTTTAAAATTATATGTAATGCTATATATAACGGAGTACATAGAAATGAAGAAATTAAATCCTTAATATTAAAATTATCTTATACTATGAATAACTATAGATTATCTAACAATTCTGAACCTGAGAAAATATCTCCTTTACCTAAGGAAAGCATAGACAGAATAATAAATGCAAAACCCACTATTACACATTTAAGTGATGGTCGTCAATTAGACAATGTAACTAGAAAAGTGGTGAATAGACGTTGAAATAATTGTGTCTTTGAAATAACTAATAATAATGGAGAAATAATTTTAGCTTCTACATTAAATGATGCAGCTGAAATTTTAAATGTAGATTTTAGAACAGTAAGGAGACATTTAGATTCTTCATCTGGACAGCAAGATGGTTTCGCTATAATTAAGGATAATAAAATTATAAGAGTGGCTGTTTTTATCGTTAGTTATGTTAAAAATAAAGTTTCGGCCGCGCAAGCTGAAACCTGCTTCGCTGGGAAAATAGAAGAATTAAAAGGGTAGGTTTAGAAAGAAAGTTACAACTGTACTATTCCAAACTTGTAGAAAAATTAAGTAAAAACGGTCAATGATATCCTGATCAAAGACCGTCGGCAGTTGTAAATGTCGCTACAGACTGGTTTACTAGAGTTAGGTTGGAATACCTGTTCAAATGTACAGTCGGATTCTAAAATGAAGAATTTAATCTTTATAAGGAGGAAGGACAATCCAGAGTTTATAGTAGAATGGAAGATCATTAGCATGTATGATAGTAACTCCTTGATAAGTTTAGCATTAATCACTAAACTTATCTTAAGTTAATTAGAATTGATCTATATTGTTTTTATTTATTTTAATGTTAATAAATATTAGAATAAGTGAATTGCAAAGTAATACTAGTAATAGTATACCTCTAGCGATAGCTATAGCAATATCTTTAAATTATCCTTTATTTCAATTATTACCTTATAATATTGCTATATTTAATAATTATTCTAATTTGAATACTATTTTATATAATATTTCTTTAAATCAAGATAATAAAAAGTGAATATAAATACATATAGCGAGAATATAAATTTTGTAACAAGTAATATATGAGATGGTACTCTTATTGAAAATAGCCATATTACTTCTATTGGTAACGTGCTTTATACAAATTATAATATATGACTTATAATAACAAGTTTAATATTATTATTAGCTTTAATTGGTAGTGTAGTAATAACAATGAAAAGCCCTTCTTCGATGAAATCGGGTTCAGATGAAATGGTTACTATGCAACATAAATTTAACAATGCTGGCCCTCAAACGGAACGGTATTATAGCACGGACGCTGAAGGTTGTTTTTACATTAATATTCGTTTAAATATAACTAAAACAGGGCATTGAGCTTCACCGGTGTTTACTTTGGTACAGCATTCAAGAGATCTTTCATTGTTTAAAACTATAATAGAATCTCTAGGTTATGGTACATTCGTAAAAGAAAAAATAGAGAAGTAGTTGCATTAAGAGTGACACGAAGCAATAGTGAGTTATATCAAGGTAGTCGTTATTTAAATAAATCTGTAAATAGATCTTTTTCTACATCAGAAATAAGACAAAATAAGGATTGTAAAAATATACCTAAACCCTTTACTTTTAATTTATCACCACAAAGTTCTTTTTCTCTGATGGGTCCTCTTAATAAAAGTAACCTAAAGGCTACAAAAGCAAAAGGTGTGTATATTATTGTAGAGGATGGAACAACATATTTAGACGGTTGTTCAGGTGCAGCTGTATCTTGTATAGGTTACGGGAATAAAAGAGTGATTAAAGCCATGGCAAACCAAAACAAAACAGGTATAACTTACCTGTCTTCATCATGAGAAAATCCAAGAATATCTAGAAAATAATTTAGGGTTTGATAAGTATTCTATGTTTAAATTAAAAAATTCAGCAGCTATTGCAATTATAGGAAATGAAGAAATAAACAATCCTAGATCGTTAATAAGGGTTAGAATTACAAATACTAATATCTTAACTCACTATTTTATACCTTTTTTAAATAGCATGAAATTTATCACTAAAAAAAGTGAAGATTTAAATGACTTTAAAATTATATGTAATGCTATATATAACGGAGTACATAGAAATGAAGAAATTAAATCCTTAATATTAAAATTATCTTATACTATGAATAACTATAGATTATCTAACAATTCTGAACCTGAGAAAATATCTCCTTTACCTAAGGAAAGCATAGACAGAATAATAAATGCAAAACCCACTATTACACATTTAAGTGATGGTCGTCAATTAGACAATGTAACTAGAAAAGTGGTGAATAGACGTTGAAATAATTGTGTCTTTGAAATAACTAATAATAATGGAGAAATAATTTTAGCTTCTACATTAAATGATGCAGCTGAAATTTTAAATGTAGATTTTAGAACAGTAAGGAGACATTTAGATTCTTCATCTGGACAGCAAGATGGTTTCGCTATAATTAAGGATAATAAAATTATAAGAGTGGCTGTTTTTTATCGTTAGTTATGTTAAAAATAAAGTTTCGGCCGCGCAAGCGCTGAAACCTGCTTCGCTGGGAAAATAGAAGAATTAAAAGGGTAGGTTTAGAAAGAAAGTTACAACTGTACTATTCCAAACTTGTAGAAAAATTAAGTAAAAACGGTCAATGATATCCTGATCAAAGACCGTCGGCAGTTGTAAATGTCGCTACAGACTGGTTTACTAGAGTTAGGTTGGAATACCTGTTCAAATGTACAGTCGGATTCTAAAATGAAGAATTTAATCTTTATAAGGAGGAAGGACAATCCAGAGTTTATAGTAGAATGGAAGATCATTAGCATGTATGATAGTAACTCCTTGATAAGTTTAGCATTAATCACTAAACTTATCTTAAGTTAATTAGAATTGATCTATATTGTTTTTATTTATTTTAATGTTAATAAATATTAGAATAAGTGAATTGCAAAGTAATACTAGTAATAGTATACCTCTAGCGATAGCTATAGCAATATCTTTAAATTATCCTTTATTTCAATTATTACCTTATAATATTGCTATATTTAATAATTATTCTAATTTGAATACTATTTTATATAATATTTCTTTAAATCAAGATAATAAAAAAGTGAATATAAATACATATAGCGAGAATATAAATTTTGTAACAAGTAATATATGAGATGGTACTCTTATTGAAAATAGCCATATTACTTCTATTGGTAACGTGCTTTATACAAATTATAATATATGACTTATAATAACAAGTTTAATATTATTATTAGCTTTAATTGGTAGTGTAGTAATAACAATGAAAAGCCCTTCTTCGATGAAATCGGGTTCAGATGAAATGGTTACTATGCAACATAAATTTAACAATGCTGGCCCTCAAACGGAACGGTATTATAGCACGGACGCTGAAGGTTGTTTTTACATTAATATTCGTTTAAATATAACTAAAACAGGGCATTGAGCTTCACCGGTGTTTACTTTGGTACAGCATTCAAGAGATCTTTCATTGTTTAAAACTATAATAGAATCTCTAGGTTATGGTACATTCGTAAAAGAAAAAAATAGAGAAGTAGTTGCATTAAGAGTGACACGAAGCAATAGTGAGTTATATCAAGGTAGTCGTTATTTAAATAAATCTGTAAATAGATCTTTTTCTACATCAGAAATAAGACAAAATAAGGATTGTAAAAATATACCTAAACCCTTTACTTTTAATTTATCACCACAAAGTTCTTTTTCTCTGATGGGTCCTCTTAATAAAAGTAACCTAAAGGCTACAAAAGCAAAAGGTGTGTATATTATTGTAGAGGATGGAACAACATATTTAGACGGTTGTTCAGGTGCAGCTGTATCTTGTATAGGTTACGGGAATAAAAGAGTGATTAAAGCCATGGCAAACCAAAACAAAACAGGTATAACTTACCTGTCTTCATCATGAGAAAATCCAAGAATATCTAGAAAATAATTTAGGGTTTGATAAGTATTCTATGTTTAAATTAAAAAATTCAGCAGCTATTGCAATTATAGGAAATGAAGAAATAAACAATCCTAGATCGTTAATAAGGGTTAGAATTACAAATACTAATATCTTAACTCACTATTTTATACCTTTTTAAATAGCATGAAATTTATCACTAAAAAAGTGAAGATTTAAATGACTTTAAAATTATATGTAATGCTATATATAACGGAGTACATAGAAATGAAGAAATTAAATCCTTAATATTAAAATTATCTTATACTATGAATAACTATAGATTATCTAACAATTCTGAACCTGAGAAAATATCTCCTTTACCTAAGGAAAGCATAGACAGAATAATAAATGCAAAACCCACTATTACACATTTAAGTGATGGTCGTCAATTAGACAATGTAACTAGAAAAGTGGTGAATAGACGTTGAAATAATTGTGTCTTTGAAATAACTAATAATAATGGAGAAATAATTTTAGCTTCTACATTAAATGATGCAGCTGAAATTTTAAATGTAGATTTTAGAACAGTAAGGAGACATTTAGATTCTTCATCTGGACAGCAAGATGGTTTCGCTATAATTAAGGATAATAAAATTATAAGAGTGGCTGTTTTTTATCGTTAGTTATGTTAAAAATAAAGTTTCGGCCGCGCAAGCGCTGAAACCTGCTTCGCTGGGAAAATAGAAGAATTAAAAGGGTAGGTTTAGAAAGAAAGTTACAACTGTACTATTCCAAACTTGTAGAAAAATTAAGTAAAAACGGTCAATGATATCCTGATCAAAGACCGTCGGCAGTTGTAAATGTCGCTACAGACTGGTTTACTAGAGTTAGGTTGGAATACCTGTTCAAATGTACAGTCGGATTCTAAAATGAAGAATTTAATCTTTATAAGGAGGAAGGACAATCCAGAGTTTATAGTAGAATGGAAGATCATTAGCATGTATGATAGTAACTCCTTGATAAGTTTAGCATTAATCACTAAACTTATCTTAAGTTAATTAGAATTGATCTATATTGTTTTTATTTATTTTAATGTTAATAAATATTAGAATAAGTGAATTGCAAAGTAATACTAGTAATAGTATACCTCTAGCGATAGCTATAGCAATATCTTTAAATTATCCTTTATTTCAATTATTACCTTATAATATTGCTATATTTAATAATTATTCTAATTTGAATACTATTTTATATAATATTTCTTTAAATCAAGATAATAAAAAGTGAATATAAATACATATAGCGAGAATATAAATTTTGTAACAAGTAATATATGAGATGGTACTCTTATTGAAAATAGCCATATTACTTCTATTGGTAACGTGCTTTATACAAATTATAATATATGACTTATAATAACAAGTTTAATATTATTATTAGCTTTAATTGGTAGTGTAGTAATAACAATGAAAAGCCCTTCTTCGATGAAATCGGGTTCAGATGAAATGGTTACTATGCAACATAAATTTAACAATGCTGGCCCTCAAACGGAACGGTATTATAGCACGGACGCTGAAGGTTGTTTTTACATTAATATTCGTTTAAATATAACTAAAACAGGGCATTGAGCTTCACCGGTGTTTACTTTGGTACAGCATTCAAGAGATCTTTCATTGTTTAAAACTATAATAGAATCTCTAGGTTATGGTACATTCGTAAAAGAAAAAATAGAGAAGTAGTTGCATTAAGAGTGACACGAAGCAATAGTGAGTTATATCAAGGTAGTCGTTATTTAAATAAATCTGTAAATAGATCTTTTTCTACATCAGAAATAAGACAAAATAAGGATTGTAAAAATATACCTAAACCCTTTACTTTTAATTTATCACCACAAAGTTCTTTTTCTCTGATGGGTCCTCTTAATAAAAGTAACCTAAAGGCTACAAAAGCAAAAGGTGTGTATATTATTGTAGAGGATGGAACAACATATTTAGACGGTTGTTCAGGTGCAGCTGTATCTTGTATAGGTTACGGGAATAAAAGAGTGATTAAAGCCATGGCAAACCAAAACAAAACAGGTATAACTTACCTGTCTTCATCATGAGAAAATCCAAGAATATCTAGAAAATAATTTAGGGTTTGATAAGTATTCTATGTTTAAATTAAAAAATTCAGCAGCTATTGCAATTATAGGAAATGAAGAAATAAACAATCCTAGATCGTTAATAAGGGTTAGAATTACAAATACTAATATCTTAACTCACTATTTTATACCTTTTTAAATAGCATGAAATTTATCACTAAAAAAGTGAAGATTTAAATGACTTTAAAATTATATGTAATGCTATATATAACGGAGTACATAGAAATGAAGAAATTAAATCCTTAATATTAAAATTATCTTATACTATGAATAACTATAGATTATCTAACAATTCTGAACCTGAGAAAATATCTCCTTTACCTAAGGAAAGCATAGACAGAATAATAAATGCAAAACCCACTATTACACATTTAAGTGATGGTCGTCAATTAGACAATGTAACTAGAAAAGTGGTGAATAGACGTTGAAATAATTGTGTCTTTGAAATAACTAATAATAATGGAGAAATAATTTTAGCTTCTACATTAAATGATGCAGCTGAAATTTTAAATGTAGATTTTAGAACAGTAAGGAGACATTTAGATTCTTCATCTGGACAGCAAGATGGTTTCGCTATAATTAAGGATAATAAAATTATAAGAGTGGCTGTTTTTTATCGTTAGTTATGTTAAAAATAAAGTTTCGGCCGCGCAAGCGCTGAAACCTGCTTCGCTGGGAAAATAGAAGAATTAAAAGGGTAGGTTTAGAAAGAAAGTTACAACTGTACTATTCCAAACTTGTAGAAAAATTAAGTAAAAACGGTCAATGATATCCTGATCAAAGACCGTCGGCAGTTGTAAATGTCGCTACAGACTGGTTTACTAGAGTTAGGTTGGAATACCTGTTCAAATGTACAGTCGGATTCTAAAATGAAGAATTTAATCTTTATAAGGAGGAAGGACAATCCAGAGTTTATAGTAGAATGGAAGATCATTAGCATGTATGATAGTAACTCCTTGATAAGTTTAGCATTAATCACTAAACTTATCTTAAGTTAATTAGAATTGATCTATATTGTTTTTATTTATTTTAATGTTAATAAATATTAGAATAAGTGAATTGCAAAGTAATACTAGTAATAGTATACCTCTAGCGATAGCTATAGCAATATCTTTAAATTATCCTTTATTTCAATTATTACCTTATAATATTGCTATATTTAATAATTATTCTAATTTGAATACTATTTTATATAATATTTCTTTAAATCAAGATAATAAAAAGTGAATATAAATACATATAGCGAGAATATAAATTTTGTAACAAGTAATATATGAGATGGTACTCTTATTGAAAATAGCCATATTACTTCTATTGGTAACGTGCTTTATACAAATTATAATATATGACTTATAATAACAAGTTTAATATTATTATTAGCTTTAATTGGTAGTGTAGTAATAACAATGAAAAGCCCTTCTTCGATGAAATCGGGTTCAGATGAAATGGTTACTATGCAACATAAATTTAACAATGCTGGCCCTCAAACGGAACGGTATTATAGCACGGACGCTGAAGGTTGTTTTTACATTAATATTCGTTTAAATATAACTAAAACAGGGCATTGAGCTTCACCGGTGTTTACTTTGGTACAGCATTCAAGAGATCTTTCATTGTTTAAAACTATAATAGAATCTCTAGGTTATGGTACATTCGTAAAAGAAAAAATAGAGAAGTAGTTGCATTAAGAGTGACACGAAGCAATAGTGAGTTATATCAAGGTAGTCGTTATTTAAATAAATCTGTAAATAGATCTTTTTCTACATCAGAAATAAGACAAAATAAGGATTGTAAAAATATACCTAAACCCTTTACTTTTAATTTATCACCACAAAGTTCTTTTTCTCTGATGGGTCCTCTTAATAAAAGTAACCTAAAGGCTACAAAAGCAAAAGGTGTGTATATTATTGTAGAGGATGGAACAACATATTTAGACGGTTGTTCAGGTGCAGCTGTATCTTGTATAGGTTACGGGAATAAAAGAGTGATTAAAGCCATGGCAAACCAAAACAAAACAGGTATAACTTACCTGTCTTCATCATGAGAAAATCCAAGAATATCTAGAAAATAATTTAGGGTTTGATAAGTATTCTATGTTTAAATTAAAAAATTCAGCAGCTATTGCAATTATAGGAAATGAAGAAATAAACAATCCTAGATCGTTAATAAGGGTTAGAATTACAAATACTAATATCTTAACTCACTATTTTATACCTTTTTAAATAGCATGAAATTTATCACTAAAAAAGTGAAGATTTAAATGACTTTAAAATTATATGTAATGCTATATATAACGGAGTACATAGAAATGAAGAAATTAAATCCTTAATATTAAAATTATCTTATACTATGAATAACTATAGATTATCTAACAATTCTGAACCTGAGAAAATATCTCCTTTACCTAAGGAAAGCATAGACAGAATAATAAATGCAAAACCCACTATTACACATTTAAGTGATGGTCGTCAATTAGACAATGTAACTAGAAAAGTGGTGAATAGACGTTGAAATAATTGTGTCTTTGAAATAACTAATAATAATGGAGAAATAATTTTAGCTTCTACATTAAATGATGCAGCTGAAATTTTAAATGTAGATTTTAGAACAGTAAGGAGACATTTAGATTCTTCATCTGGACAGCAAGATGGTTTCGCTATAATTAAGGATAATAAAATTATAAGAGTGGCTGTTTTTTATCGTTAGTTATGTTAAAAATAAAGTTTCGGCCGCGCAAGCGCTGAAACCTGCTTCGCTGGGAAAATAGAAGAATTAAAAGGGTAGGTTTAGAAAGAAAGTTACAACTGTACTATTCCAAACTTGTAGAAAAATTAAGTAAAAACGGTCAATGATATCCTGATCAAAGACCGTCGGCAGTTGTAAATGTCGCTACAGACTGGTTTACTAGAGTTAGGTTGGAATACCTGTTCAAATGTACAGTCGGATTCTAAAATGAAGAATTTAATCTTTATAAGGAGGAAGGACAATCCAGAGTTTATAGTAGAATGGAAGATCATTAGCATGTATGATAGTAACTCCTTGATAAGTTTAGCATTAATCACTAAACTTATCTTAAGTTAATTAGAATTGATCTATATTGTTTTTATTTATTTTAATGTTAATAAATATTAGAATAAGTGAATTGCAAAGTAATACTAGTAATAGTATACCTCTAGCGATAGCTATAGCAATATCTTTAAATTATCCTTTATTTCAATTATTACCTTATAATATTGCTATATTTAATAATTATTCTAATTTGAATACTATTTTATATAATATTTCTTTAAATCAAGATAATAAAAAGTGAATATAAATACATATAGCGAGAATATAAATTTTGTAACAAGTAATATATGAGATGGTACTCTTATTGAAAATAGCCATATTACTTCTATTGGTAACGTGCTTTATACAAATTATAATATATGACTTATAATAACAAGTTTAATATTATTATTAGCTTTAATTGGTAGTGTAGTAATAACAATGAAAAGCCCTTCTTCGATGAAATCGGGTTCAGATGAAATGGTTACTATGCAACATAAATTTAACAATGCTGGCCCTCAAACGGAACGGTATTATAGCACGGACGCTGAAGGTTGTTTTTACATTAATATTCGTTTAAATATAACTAAAACAGGGCATTGAGCTTCACCGGTGTTTACTTTGGTACAGCATTCAAGAGATCTTTCATTGTTTAAAACTATAATAGAATCTCTAGGTTATGGTACATTCGTAAAAGAAAAAATAGAGAAGTAGTTGCATTAAGAGTGACACGAAGCAATAGTGAGTTATATCAAGGTAGTCGTTATTTAAATAAATCTGTAAATAGATCTTTTTCTACATCAGAAATAAGACAAAATAAGGATTGTAAAATATACCTAAACCCTTTACTTTTAATTTATCACCACAAAGTTCTTTTTCTCTGATGGGTCCTCTTAATAAAAGTAACCTAAAGGCTACAAAAGCAAAAGGTGTGTATATTATTGTAGAGGATGGAACAACATATTTAGACGGTTGTTCAGGTGCAGCTGTATCTTGTATAGGTTACGGGAATAAAAGAGTGATTAAAGCCATGGCAAACCAAAACAAAACAGGTATAACTTACCTGTCTTCATCATGAGAAAATCCAAGAATATCTAGAAAATAATTTAGGGTTTGATAAGTATTCTATGTTTAAATTAAAAAATTCAGCAGCTATTGCAATTATAGGAAATGAAGAAATAAACAATCCTAGATCGTTAATAAGGGTTAGAATTACAAATACTAATATCTTAACTCACTATTTTATACCTTTTTAAATAGCATGAAATTTATCACTAAAAAAGTGAAGATTTAAATGACTTTAAAATTATATGTAATGCTATATATAACGGAGTACATAGAAATGAAGAAATTAAATCCTTAATATTAAAATTATCTTATACTATGAATAACTATAGATTATCTAACAATTCTGAACCTGAGAAAATATCTCCTTTACCTAAGGAAAGCATAGACAGAATAATAAATGCAAAACCCACTATTACACATTTAAGTGATGGTCGTCAATTAGACAATGTAAC
Source organism: Hypoxylon rickii (assembly GCA_902806535.1). Classification (NCBI taxonomy): domain Eukaryota; kingdom Fungi; phylum Ascomycota; class Sordariomycetes; order Xylariales; family Hypoxylaceae; genus Hypoxylon; species Hypoxylon rickii. Next base: position 37,365 of record CADCWY010000020.1, read on the forward strand.
TAGAAAAGTGGTGAATAGACGTTGAAATAATTGTGTCTTTGAAATAACTAATAATAATGGAGAAATAATTTTAGCTTCTACATTAAATGATGCAGCTGAAATTTTAAATGTAGATTTTAGAACAGTAAGGAGACATTTAGATTCTTCATCTGGACAGCAAGATGGTTTCGCTATAATTAAGGATAATAAAATTATAAGAGTGGCTGTTTTTTATCGTTAGTTATGTTAAAAATAAAGTTTCGGCCGCGCAAGCGCTGAAACCTGCTTCGCTGGGAAAATAGAAGAATTAAAAGGGTAGGTTTAGAAAGAAAGTTACAACTGTACTATTCCAAACTTGTAGAAAAATTAAGTAAAAACGGTCAATGATATCCTGATCAAAGACCGTCGGCAGTTGTAAATGTCGCTACAGACTGGTTTACTAGAGTTAGGTTGGAATACCTGTTCAAATGTACAGTCGGATTCTAAAATGAAGAATTTAATCTTTATAAGGAGGAAGGACAATCCAGAGTTTATAGTAGAATGGAAGATCATTAGCATGTATGATAGTAACTCCTTGATAAGTTTAGCATTAATCACTAAACTTATCTTAAGTTAATTAGAATTGATCTATATTGTTTTTATTTATTTTAATGTTAATAAATATTAGAATAAGTGAATTGCAAAGTAATACTAGTAATAGTATACCTCTAGCGATAGCTATAGCAATATCTTTAAATTATCCTTTATTTCAATTATTACCTTATAATATTGCTATATTTAATAATTATTCTAATTTGAATACTATTTTATATAATATTTCTTTAAATCAAGATAATAAAAAAGTGAATATAAATACATATAGCGAGAATATAAATTTTGTAACAAGTAATATATGAGATGGTACTCTTATTGAAAATAGCCATATTACTTCTATTGGTAACGTGCTTTATACAAATTATAATATATGACTTATAATAACAAGTTTAATATTATTATTAGCTTTAATTGGTAGTGTAGTAATAACAATGAAAAGCCCTTCTTCGATGAAATCGGGTTCAGATGAAATGGTTACTATGCAACATAAATTTAACAATGCTGGCCCTCAAACGGAACGGTATTATAGCACGGACGCTGAAGGTTGTTTTACATTAATATTCGTTTAAATATAACTAAAACAGGGCATTGAGCTTCACCGGTGTTTACTTTGGTACAGCATTCAAGAGATCTTTCATTGTTTAAAACTATAATAGAATCTCTAGGTTATGGTACATTCGTAAAAGAAAAAATAGAGAAGTAGTTGCATTAAGAGTGACACGAAGCAATAGTGAGTTATATCAAGGTAGTCGTTATTTAAATAAATCTGTAAATAGATCTTTTTCTACATCAGAAATAAGACAAAATAAGGATTGTAAAAATATACCTAAACCCTTTACTTTTAATTTATCACCACAAAGTTCTTTTTCTCTGATGGGTCCTCTTAATAAAAGTAACCTAAAGGCTACAAAAGCAAAAGGTGTGTATATTATTGTAGAGGATGGAACAACATATTTAGACGGTTGTTCAGGTGCAGCTGTATCTTGTATAGGTTACGGGAATAAAAGAGTGATTAAAGCCATGGCAAACCAAAACAAAACAGGTATAACTTACCTGTCTTCATCATGAGAAAATCCAAGAATATCTAGAAAATAATTTAGGGTTTGATAAGTATTCTATGTTTAAATTAAAAATTCAGCAGCTATTGCAATTATAGGAAATGAAGAAATAAACAATCCTAGATCGTTAATAAGGGTTAGAATTACAAATACTAATATCTTAACTCACTATTTTATACCTTTTTAAATAGCATGAAATTTATCACTAAAAAGTGAAGATTTAAATGACTTTAAAATTATATGTAATGCTATATATAACGGAGTACATAGAAATGAAGAAATTAAATCCTTAATATTAAAATTATCTTATACTATGAATAACTATAGATTATCTAACAATTCTGAACCTGAGAAAATATCTCCTTTACCTAAGGAAAGCATAGACAGAATAATAAATGCAAAACCCACTATTACACATTTAAGTGATGGTCGTCAATTAGACAATGTAACTAGAAAAGTGGTGAATAGACGTTGAAATAATTGTGTCTTTGAAATAACTAATAATAATGGAGAAATAATTTTAGCTTCTACATTAAATGATGCAGCTGAAATTTTAAATGTAGATTTTAGAACAGTAAGGAGACATTTAGATTCTTCATCTGGACAGCAAGATGGTTTCGCTATAATTAAGGATAATAAAATTATAAGAGTGGCTGTTTTTTATCGTTAGTTATGTTAAAATAAAGTTTCGGCCGCGCAAGCGCTGAAACCTGCTTCGCTGGGAAAATAGAAGAATTAAAAGGGTAGGTTTAGAAAGAAAGTTACAACTGTACTATTCCAAACTTGTAGAAAAATTAAGTAAAAACGGTCAATGATATCCTGATCAAAGACCGTCGGCAGTTGTAAATGTCGCTACAGACTGGTTTACTAGAGTTAGGTTGGAATACCTGTTCAAATGTACAGTCGGATTCTAAAATGAAGAATTTAATCTTTATAAGGAGGAAGGACAATCCAGAGTTTATAGTAGAATGGAAGATCATTAGCATGTATGATAGTAACTCCTTGATAAGTTTAGCATTAATCACTAAACTTATCTTAAGTTAATTAGAATTGATCTATATTGTTTTTATTTATTTTAATGTTAATAAATATTAGAATAAGTGAATTGCAAAGTAATACTAGTAATAGTATACCTCTAGCGATAGCTATAGCAATATCTTTAAATTATCCTTTATTTCAATTATTACCTTATAATATTGCTATATTTAATAATTATTCTAATTTGAATACTATTTTATATAATATTTCTTTAAATCAAGATAATAAAAAGTGAATATAAATACATATAGCGAGAATATAAATTTTGTAACAAGTAATATATGAGATGGTACTCTTATTGAAAATAGCCATATTACTTCTATTGGTAACGTGCTTTATACAAATTATAATATATGACTTATAATAACAAGTTTAATATTATTATTAGCTTTAATTGGTAGTGTAGTAATAACAATGAAAAGCCCTTCTTCGATGAAATCGGGTTCAGATGAAATGGTTACTATGCAACATAAATTTAACAATGCTGGCCCTCAAACGGAACGGTATTATAGCACGGACGCTGAAGGTTGTTTTACATTAATATTCGTTTAAATATAACTAAAACAGGGCATTGAGCTTCACCGGTGTTTACTTTGCATTCAAGAGATCTTTCATTGTTTAAAACTATAATAGAATCTCTAGGTTATGGTACATTCAAAAGAAAAAATAGAGAAGTAGTTGCATTAAGAGTGACACGAAGCAATAGTGAGTTATATCAAGGTAGTCGTTATTTAAATAAATCTGTAACAGATCTTTTCTACATCAGAAATAAGACAAAATAAGGATTGTAAAAATATACCTAAACCCTTTACTTTTAATTTATCACCACAAAGTTCTTTTTTCTCTGATGGGTCCTCTTAATAAAAGTAACCTAAAGGCTACAAAAAGGTGGTGTGTATATTATTGATGAGGATGGAATAACATATTTAGACGGTTGTTCAGGTGCAGCTGTATCTTGTATAGGTTACGGGAATAAAAAGATGATTAAAGCTATGGTAAAACTAAAACAAAACAGGTATAACTTACCTGTCTTCATCATGAGAAAATCCAAGAACTATTCTAGAAAATAATTTTAGGGTTTGATAAGTATTCTATGTTTAAATTAAA
>CADCWY010000021.1:0-16978 GCA_902806535.1 Hypoxylon rickii
TAACTTAAGTACTTAAATGCTAAGTTACCTGGAAGTCTAGTATAAAGTCGGTTTGACGAAAATACTTTAGTAAATGATAGCAATAGCTATCTAGATTTTAAAGCTTTTGTAAGAAGTGAAAACTAGATTAGGTAGAACCTAACACTTCTAGAAGGTCTAATAAAAGCGGGTGTTTATATCTTTACGCATATCGCGTCAGGGGCAAAGTATGTAGGATCTAGTAATAGTTTATCTAGAAGACTAGATCAATATTTTTCTTTTAGGCATTTTAATCAAAGAAATTCGGGGTTACTGATACCTTTAATTAACCAAGAGGGATTCGAGGCATTTAACCTAGAAATTTTGGTTATACCTGACGATATAGGGTTAGAGTTCAAGGATTCAAATAATTTAAATTTTCATTTTCTTACTTATTTTTAGAACAGTATTACTTGTTACATGAGAAATTTAATCTTAATACCCAAAGAATAGTTAATTTTCGGGTTGATCAAGGTAAGACTGTATATCTTTATAGCTTAGACTGGAAAGTTTTATATTATTGCGGTTATTCTTTAAATGAAATTAAAGGTGCTTTAGGTATACATTACGCTACTTGCGTTAATTGCATAAAACAGGGAACAGTTACTTAGATTTTTAGAATTTCAACCGATTATTTAGATCGTGCAGAAAAACAAAATTGAGTTTACAAGAATTGTTGGATTTAATTGACATAAAAAAAGAAGCGTTAAAGAAAAGTTCTAGTGCTAAATTTAGTAAAACTGTTATTATCAGGGAGGAAAATCCAGAACAAACACTTGAATTTCCTAGTATAACTATGACTGTAAAATATCTTAACAGTATAGGTATCCATGCAGATAGAAATCAGTTAGCTAAACATTTAGATACTAATAAACCATATAAAGGGTATATTTTTTCAAAAGCTTAAATGTAGGAGTTTTAAAACTTAATAATTTAAGAGGTTCGTCTTTGCTACACCTTCTTTAGGTATAAAATGTGATGCATACCCAGGTAGATTAAACCAAGTCTCTGTTTTCATTAATAGAGAAGGGTATTTTACGGACAATGTAGCGAGATTTGCGGAATTTTACATAGCTCAATGCCTATTGTAATTGAATCTGTAAATTTAGAAAAGTTCTTGACATGACTGCAGGATCAGCAGTAATAGAGGGTAAGTCATCTTTACCTTGTACGGAAGAGGGCTTACCAGGCGGCGGCATGGCCGCCGCCACGGAAGTATCTTTAATGAAGGATACGCCGTAAAAAGACAATTTATTAGATGGATCCTTATATAAAAGTCGTCGTACTAATATAGTAGATTTACTTTGCAAAACTTGATTCTTAGACGTTATTATTAACTCTAAAATTATATTTATTGTCCTTCTTATTTTCAAGAAGTTTCTATAAAGTTACCTTCTTTACCCTTTTCTTTTAGTAAAGTAAATACCACATATTGAATATATCCTAAAATGCATTAGTAGATCGTATAGAATGATTTTACCCTTCCGATAATATTTTTTCTATATATCCTATGATTCCAGATGATACAGACTCTTACAATACTATTTATTCTACAATGCCTATGCTTCCACATAATATAGTCGTTTACGATACTATTTATTCTACAATGCCTATGCTTCCAGATAATATAGCCATGTCTATAGCTGTTAGAGATGAATTATTATGAAGTAGAATAATACCTGATTTAATATCAGAATCAAGAATAGATCATGTACAAGCAAGAAGTCTAAATGTTTTAGTTGAAATTTTAGGAAGACATAGAAGTCAACACCCTTCATATGGATCATTATATGATGTATTTACAGAATGTCTTAGATCTTATAATAATTCACGTAGATTATTAACAAATGCTACAAATGAATTGGAATCATTACGCTTATTATTGCAACATAATGGTGATTTAATGGAAGCAGCAGGATTTTTTAGAAAGCGAGTCTAGTAGTAGTAGTGAAAGCGAGTCTAGTAGCAGCGACGAAAGCTAGCTTTAAACCAAGTCTCTGTTTTCATTAATAGAAGGAGTATTCTACGTACAATGTTCAGAAATTTGCGTAATTTTGCACTCAAGTATGTCTATTGTAATTGAATCTGTAAGTTTGGAAAATTTTTAACATCCCTTAATAATTCCTTCCTCAATACTTTAGTAAGAATAAAGTATAACTTTTTAAGAAATCTAAAAAAGCGCGCACCCGCCTTCGGAGGAACGCCCCTTATCCTTCGGATTAGTAGTCGGGATAAGAAAAAATTAAAAGGGTAAAGTTGAATAATCTTCAACTAATATAAGGCATATCTTAAAGTAGACCCCTTTAATAATCTTTCAAAAAGAAAGATTATTTATTTAAGAAAGTTAAGGATTTATTAATCTAAATTTGTTAATACAGATATCTTATGTATTATAGTTATATGGTGAGTTAATATCAAAAAAAAAATGGTACAAGTAGCAAAAATAATAGGTACAGGTTTAGCAACTACAGGTTTAATAGGAGCAGGGGTAGGAATAGGTGTAGTGTTTGGTGCTTTAATTTTAGGAGTAGCTAGAAATCCTTCATTAAGAGGTCAATTATTTTCATATATTATGTTGTTAGTTAGATATATTTTACAGTCTAAATTAGCATTAATTATTTTTACTTTAATTTTAGGCTATTTTTTTCCTATATTAGGTAATAGTGGTTTAAATTTTTTTAATTTATTAGGTTATTTTATTATTTCTTTATGAATAGGTTCTGTTAAATCTAAGTGCAAAGGATTGCCTTTATTAATATTATTATTTAATAGTTTAAAAAAAGCAATGTTTAGTATTTTAAATATAAATATTATAAAAACCAGATTAATTTATTTAATTTTAATTCTTCCTATATTGCTTATTATCTTTGGGGATTATACATATTTACTTTTAAATTTTGGATTAATTTTCAATAACGTAAAAATGTTACAAATTTTTATGGTAAATAGTAATGTCAAGTTTTTAAGTAAGATATGAGAGAGTTACTTCTATATTTTATCAAGTAATGTTATTATGTTAGGATTTGTTCATACTTTTATGGATTCTCCGTCCATATTTATTAACGAATTCTCTGGTTCAGAAAGTGATGGTAGTTTGAATTCAAACAAGGGAGAATCAAACTCTAATGGTTCAAACCCTAACTTAGATCCTGATAATTCTGATTTTTTTTATGCAATTGAATCAGGTCAAAATGATAAAGGTTTTATTAATGTGATAACAACACTTCCCGTTACTGAAGGTGAACTTCCTATTATTCATACTGATAGATTAATTATTCGAGCACCTGAACATTCAGATATTGATGCTTACTATTCTCTTAGAAGTCAACCTGAGGCTATGACGGACTCAGGAAGAGGCAGACCAGATGCGGATATAAGTGAAACTTTAAATAAACTTGAACGTCTTATTAATAGGGATAAAAATAGTTTTATTATTTTATCTTCAAAAAAATCTTGACGGCTCAGAAGGTGATCTTATTGGAGATGGTGGAGTACATAACTTAAAGTCTGATAGTACAGGATGGCCAGAATTTGGTTATAAATTCAAAAAAGAATTTTGAGGACAAGGGTACGCTACTGAGTTTGGAAAGGCTTTTATGGAATTTTGAGGTAATCTGCCTCGTAAAGATGTAGAAATTCCTGTAGCTCCTTCGTCTATTGATTATCATTACAGTTTGTATGTTAAAGAAAGATTGACTGCTTACACTAGAAATGAAAACCTAGCTAGTCAAAATGTATTATGAAAACTAGGTTTCAAACATTTGAAGGATTAAAAAACGGGTTAATTAATTGACGAAAAATATGAGAAATTAATAATCTTTTAGTCTGGTTTACGTAACAGCGATCTAGCATAAATAGAAAATGGTATAAATTAATAGCATTTTAGTACCTGCAATGATATCTGCGCTTTTGGTTTTCTCGGAACAACGATCTAGCATAAGTAGAAAATTTTTCGAGCATAAGTAGAAATTTTTCGAGCTTTTAGATATATATATTATCATATATATTGTTATGATAATATATATGGTGTGTTAATTTAATGGTAGAATATAGTAGTACGGTTACTATCATATAAGTTCGAGTCTTATACACACTTGTTAAGTTTAGTTTAATAATGGAATTATACTAGTATTATGTTAATAATGTAAAAATTATTTTTATTAAGAGTTTGCGGCACAAAAATTTATTAGTGATTAAAAGAAAATTAAACTTATATAAAAATAAAATAAAATCCAAAATTAAATAACTTTAACTTAAAAGGGTGTTAATTTAATAGATAAAATAAATGTAGTTATTTTAATTGTTACTTAAATATGTTAGTTAGAATCTAGCATACTTTCTCCTATATCTAAAAATATTTTTATTATGCAACAATTTAAATATTAATAAAGATACAATGAAAATTACACTAATACTTTTTAATAGGAATCGTTACACAAGGTTTCATGTTAAATAAAAATATTGTACTAATGTTTATTTCCTTATCCTTCGGATAAGGGTAATAATAATTAATAAAAAGTAAAGTACATCTTTCTTTTGAAGGAAAGGCTAAAATTTTTGAATTGAAAGCTAGGATGAATAAGGGTAGATTGATTGATTAAATTAGCATATTTTTTGTATCATACTTTGTAGCGCATGAATTAAAACCTTTTATATTATAAAATATAAACGGAGGAGTATACGGTGTGGTAATACCCTAAAATATTTATATATAATCTCTCATAGTGATTTTATAAGTAATAATTACTTTATTATTGTGCCTTAGTTATTAAGAAATATGATAATTGAGATTGTGTTTCAAGGTAGAAAATTACTACTTAAGGGTGTTAGTTCAATAGGTAGAATAAATACAGTTAATTTGACTGTTAAAATATGTTAGTTCGAATCTAATGCACTCTCTTCCTTATTTAAGGTAAAAATACTAGTATTTTTATACAGGTATTTATATAATACAATAAGGATTTAAATTTTACAATAATTTAATTTTAATAAATATACAATGAATATTACACTAATACTTTTTGATAGGGATTTTAGGTTTCGTATTAAATAGAAAAAATATTATATTAATGCTTATCTCTATCGAGATAATGTTATTGGCTATAACATGGGCGACCGTTCGAATACATATCGAATTACAAATTGGCATTTGACGATTATCCAAATGAAGCTCACCCAGCTTACTGCTATAAATGAACTTTGTAGTGGGACAATAGCCTGTTGGGGAAAGGATCGGTCGATTGAGTACGTAATCTTGGTTAGGTTCTGATTCGAGAGCAGCGGATATTTTGAGTATAGCAGGTTATTTGCGAAATCGAGATAGGTACCGGCATGCCAACGGATGAGACCTGATTACGTTTTTATATGCGCTCTCATATGGGGATACGTGTAGGATGTTAGCCATTGCGTTAGAGATCGACCCCATGACAGCTACCGTAGGTAGTGAAATATCGGAAGATGTGCTCAAAATATCAAAAAACCAAAAGAAAAAAGAAAAACAAGCGGCGATATGTGTTACCGGTGAACCACAGTGAAGTATAACAAGCGGAGTTATATGCGTACAGTACATACATTGAAAGTAGGTATGGCCCTTAGCTGAGATTTTGTAATGACTGAACACGGACTGCTAATACCAGCTGATAACTGTGGGGCAGAGGCTTAGTAGTACTCAACTTAGGAGAAAAGGCCCTAGGAAGGAAGGAAGCTAAACACTGATATTTGGAAAATGAATATTGGTCACACTCAACTAAAAAGATGGAAAATGCGCCGTTCCGGATGGAACGCAAAAGGCTGACAAGGAATTCCCTCTTTGCCTAAAAAGGCTAATATAGGACGAGTTGGAGAGCCGTATGATGGGTGACTATCTTGTACGGTTCGGTGAGGACTTGAGTAAGCAAACAGGCTGAAATTTTCACTCAATTTTTAATATTGGTAAGTTCACTAAACATTGATGACATAATTGGCCAAACGTACGCTATCTACATAATAGCGGTAGCAGGTGCGGAATCTGCTATAGGTTTGGGTATTCTGGTAGCTTTTTACAGATTAAACCTCTCTCTGATCTTGACCTGTCTATCCTGTGGCAATAAAACTTATTCGAAAAAGGTAAACAAATTTACCTTCAAAAGAATAGCAATAAGTTATTCTACGATGGCTCATAGTAACTATACTACTAACCTATATAGAAATTATTCAATTGATCCTTGATTTATTACTGGACTTTTCGATCTGAGAGTTTTTTGCTGTTACAATTTTGAAAAACTCTAAGTACAAAACAGGATGGAACGTTCAAGCTAGAGTTCAAATAAAAATGCATTAATTCAGTCAATTCAATAAATTTTTCGGTGGTATAGGTTATGTTTCTAAACCTAATAAGACTTCAACAGTAGAATTTAGAGTTAGTACTTTTAAAGATCTAGTTTACGTAATTCTTCCTCATTTCGATAACTACCCTTTGATAACCAAAAAACATTCAGACTATCTAATATTTAAACAAATTATTTCACTTATGTTAAATAAAGAACATAGTACTTTCGAAGGAATACAAAAGGTAGTTAACCTTAGAGCCTCTCTTAATTCAGGTTTATCTAATGATTTAAAGAAGCATTCCCTAAGACTATTCCTACAAAAAACTGGTAAGTTGTACTGAAAATAATACAGTATACAAGAACTTACATCCGTAATAGGTAGCAGGGTTTTCTACAGGAGAATCTAACTTTTTATTGCGACGGGTGTTCAAAAATCTAAAACTAAGAGTGGTTTATCCACTTCATTACGTTTTCAATAGCTCAACATTCAAGAGATCTCTTATTGTTAGAGAGCTTTGTTTATTTCTTTGGGGGGGTGGTTTTGTAGTGAATTATAAAAAACGTTCATTATGTGAGTTTGTTGTTGCAAAAAGTGATCTCATAGTTGAACAAATAATTCCTTTTTTTGAGGAACATCCTATATTAGGGTCAAAGCACTTAAATCTCTTAGATTTCAAGAGTGCGGCATATAATATTAAAAATAAATAACATTTGAATGAAGATGGGGTAGGTTTAGAACAAATTTTACAATTAAAAAAAAGAATTACGTCACTTTACACGAATAAGGCTACAAATAATCACAGTGTAGGAGTAGGCACAGTTGAGTTAGATCAAAAAAGGTAGAGTGAACCTACGCCTAGTCTTCGTCTTCGACGAAGGCAAAACCTTCAAATTGCGGGAAATTCTTAAAGACAAATCTACCAAGTTAATACAGTAATGTAATTAATGGAACAGGTAATGACTCGTTGTAAGGTAAAAACGATTTGTATGAAGAAATGAAATAGATAATCCGCAGCCAAGCACCTTAAGGGTGTGCAGTTCATCGACTAAAAGGAGGTTGGTGAATAATTATACTTTTAAATATTATTTGCTTAAGATATAGTCAGGCATAACGTAAAAGTTATGGGAATACCTTAGCCATCCTAAGGGAATAAAGAAAATTCCTATGGAAAAAGGGTGGGAAAACGAAGAGGAAGTTTAGCAATAGAATATAAATAATGTATTTAGTAATAATAATTTTACCTTTGTTAGGATCTATAGTTTCTGGCTTTTTTGGTAGAAAAGTTGGGGTTAGCGGTGCACAGTTTATTACATGTTCTAATGTAATAGTCACAACAATTTTAGCCGTGTTAGCATTTTTTGAAGTAGGATTTAATAATATACCGGTATCAATTGAATTATTTAGATGGATTGATAGTGAATGATTTAATATTATATGAGGTTTTGAATTTGATAGCCTAACCGTGACTATGTTAATACCTGTTTTGGTAATAAGTTCTTTAGTTCATATATATTCAATAAGTTATATGAGTAATGATCCTCACGTACAACGTTTCTTTAGTTATTTAAGCTTATTCACTTTCATGATGATTATACTGGTTACGGCTAATAATTTTCTATTAATGTTTGTAGGATGAGAAGGTTACCTTAAATGCCTTACATGGCTATGCTTATATATTAGTTTAATAGTTTATATTTATGTTAATGTTAATTTTTGTAGGGCGGAGCCCCCTAAAAATAAAATTAATAGTAAAACATTTAATTACTTTAGTTCTGTCTCGAGTTTTCACAATAATGAAAACATATCTTTAATAATAGGATCTTTATTAGGAAACTCTTATATGAGTAAATCTTATTCAGGTATAATAATTACTTTTATAAAATGCAGCGATAACATAGAATATTTAATGTGATTTCATAAATGTATGGTTTGCAGCGGGTATTGTAGTTCTAAAAACCTGGGTTAAATAAAATAATATCTAAGAATAATAAATTATTATATACCTACAGTTTCGATAGTTACATTTTACCTAATTTTTATTGACTATATGAAATGTTTTACGTTTCTCCGTCAGGAACTAGTAAAACAAAAGTAATACCTAGTAATTTCGAAAATTTTTCAACTTCTTTATCCTTAGCTACATGATATTTAGATAATACAGATAAATTACCTAAATTACGCGAGTCTAGTTTTATTTTTACTAAGAAAGATTTAGTCAGGCATAACGTAAAAGTTATGGGAATACCTTAGCCATCCTAAGGGAATAAAGAAAATTCCTATGGAAAAAGGGTGGGAAAACGAAGAGGAAGTTTAGCAATAGAATATAAATAATGTATTTAGTAATAATAATTTTACCTTTGTTAGGATCTATAGTTTCTGGCTTTTTTGGTAGAAAAGTTGGGGTTAGCGGTGCACAGTTTATTACATGTTCTAATGTAATAGTCACAACAATTTTAGCCGTGTTAGCATTTTTTGAAGTAGGATTTAATAATATACCGGTATCAATTGAATTATTTAGATGGATTGATAGTGAATGATTTAATATTATATGAGGTTTTGAATTTGATAGCCTAACCGTGACTATGTTAATACCTGTTTTGGTAATAAGTTCTTTAGTTCATATATATTCAATAAGTTATATGAGTAATGATCCTCACGTACAACGTTTCTTTAGTTATTTAAGCTTATTCACTTTCATGATGATTATACTGGTTACGGCTAATAATTTTCTATTAATGTTTGTAGGATGAGAAGGTTACCTTAAATGCCTTACATGGCTATGCTTATATATTAGTTTAATAGTTTATATTTATGTTAATGTTAATTTTTGTAGGGCGGAGCCCCCTAAAAATAAAATTAATAGTAAAACATTTAATTACTTTAGTTCTGTCTCGAGTTTTCACAATAATGAAAACATATCTTTAATAATAGGATCTTTATTAGGAAACTCTTATATGAGTAAATCTTATTCAGGTATAATAATTACTTTTATAAAATGCAGCGATAACATAGAATATTTAATGTGATTTCATAAATGTATGGTTTGCAGCGGGTATTGTAGTTCTAAAAAACCTGGGTTAAATAAAATAATATCTAAGAATAATAAATTATTATATACCTACAGTTTCGATAGTTACATTTTACCTAATTTTTATTGACTATATGAAATGTTTTACGTTTCTCCGTCAGGAACTAGTAAAACAAAAGTAATACCTAGTAATTTCGAAAATTTTTCAACTTCTTTATCCTTAGCTACATGATATTTAGATAATACAGATAAATTACCTAAATTACGCGAGTCTAGTTTTATTTTTACTAAGAAAGATTTAGTCAGGCATAACGTAAAAGTTATGGGAATACCTTAGCCATCCTAAGGGAATAAAGAAAATTCCTATGGAAAAAGGGTGGGAAAACGAAGAGGAAGTTTAGCAATAGAATATAAATAATGTATTTAGTAATAATAATTTTACCTTTGTTAGGATCTATAGTTTCTGGCTTTTTTGGTAGAAAAGTTGGGGTTAGCGGTGCACAGTTTATTACATGTTCTAATGTAATAGTCACAACAATTTTAGCCGTGTTAGCATTTTTTGAAGTAGGATTTAATAATATACCGGTATCAATTGAATTATTTAGATGGATTGATAGTGAATGATTTAATATTATATGAGGTTTTGAATTTGATAGCCTAACCGTGACTATGTTAATACCTGTTTTGGTAATAAGTTCTTTAGTTCATATATATTCAATAAGTTATATGAGTAATGATCCTCACGTACAACGTTTCTTTAGTTATTTAAGCTTATTCACTTTCATGATGATTATACTGGTTACGGCTAATAATTTTCTATTAATGTTTGTAGGATGAGAAGGTTACCTTAAATGCCTTACATGGCTATGCTTATATATTAGTTTAATAGTTTATATTTATGTTAATGTTAATTTTTGTAGGGCGGAGCCCCCTAAAAATAAAATTAATAGTAAAACATTTAATTACTTTAGTTCTGTCTCGAGTTTTCACAATAATGAAAACATATCTTTAATAATAGGATCTTTATTAGGAAACTCTTATATGAGTAAATCTTATTCAGGTATAATAATTACTTTTATAAAATGCAGCGATAACATAGAATATTTAATGTGATTTCATAAATGTATGGTTTGCAGCGGGTATTGTAGTTCTAAAAAACCTGGGTTAAATAAAATAATATCTAAGAATAATAAATTATTATATACCTACAGTTTCGATAGTTACATTTTACCTAATTTTTATTGACTATATGAAATGTTTTACGTTTCTCCGTCAGGAACTAGTAAAACAAAAGTAATACCTAGTAATTTCGAAAATTTTTCAACTTCTTTATCCTTAGCTACATGATATTTAGATAATACAGATAAATTACCTAAATTACGCGAGTCTAGTTTTATTTTTACTAAGAAAGATTTAGTCAGGCATAACGTAAAAGTTATGGGAATACCTTAGCCATCCTAAGGGAATAAAGAAAATTCCTATGGAAAAGGGTGGGAAAACGAAGAGGAAGTTTAGCAATAGAATATAAATAATGTATTTAGTAATAATAATTTTACCTTTGTTAGGATCTATAGTTTCTGGCTTTTTTGGTAGAAAAGTTGGGGTTAGCGGTGCACAGTTTATTACATGTTCTAATGTAATAGTCACAACAATTTTAGCCGTGTTAGCATTTTTTGAAGTAGGATTTAATAATATACCGGTATCAATTGAATTATTTAGATGGATTGATAGTGAATGATTTAATATTATATGAGGTTTTGAATTTGATAGCCTAACCGTGACTATGTTAATACCTGTTTTGGTAATAAGTTCTTTAGTTCATATATATTCAATAAGTTATATGAGTAATGATCCTCACGTACAACGTTTCTTTAGTTATTTAAGCTTATTCACTTTCATGATGATTATACTGGTTACGGCTAATAATTTTCTATTAATGTTTGTAGGATGAGAAGGTTACCTTAAATGCCTTACATGGCTATGCTTATATATTAGTTTAATAGTTTATATTTATGTTAATGTTAATTTTTGTAGGGCGGAGCCCCCTAAAAATAAAATTAATAGTAAAACATTTAATTACTTTAGTTCTGTCTCGAGTTTTCACAATAATGAAAACATATCTTTAATAATAGGATCTTTATTAGGAAACTCTTATATGAGTAAATCTTATTCAGGTATAATAATTACTTTTATAAAATGCAGCGATAACATAGAATATTTAATGTGATTTCATAAATGTATGGTTTGCAGCGGGTATTGTAGTTCTAAAAACCTGGGTTAAATAAAATAATATCTAAGAATAATAAATTATTATATACCTACAGTTTCGATAGTTACATTTTACCTAATTTTTATTGACTATATGAAATGTTTTACGTTTCTCCGTCAGGAACTAGTAAAACAAAAGTAATACCTAGTAATTTCGAAAATTTTTCAACTTCTTTATCCTTAGCTACATGATATTTAGATAATACAGATAAATTACCTAAATTACGCGAGTCTAGTTTTATTTTTACTAAGAAAGATTTAGTCAGGCATAACGTAAAAGTTATGGGAATACCTTAGCCATCCTAAGGGAATAAAGAAAATTCCTATGGAAAAAGGGTGGGAAAACGAAGAGGAAGTTTAGCAATAGAATATAAATAATGTATTTAGTAATAATAATTTTACCTTTGTTAGGATCTATAGTTTCTGGCTTTTTTGGTAGAAAAGTTGGGGTTAGCGGTGCACAGTTTATTACATGTTCTAATGTAATAGTCACAACAATTTTAGCCGTGTTAGCATTTTTTGAAGTAGGATTTAATAATATACCGGTATCAATTGAATTATTTAGATGGATTGATAGTGAATGATTTAATATTATATGAGGTTTTGAATTTGATAGCCTAACCGTGACTATGTTAATACCTGTTTTGGTAATAAGTTCTTTAGTTCATATATATTCAATAAGTTATATGAGTAATGATCCTCACGTACAACGTTTCTTTAGTTATTTAAGCTTATTCACTTTCATGATGATTATACTGGTTACGGCTAATAATTTTCTATTAATGTTTGTAGGATGAGAAGGTTACCTTAAATGCCTTACATGGCTATGCTTATATATTAGTTTAATAGTTTATATTTATGTTAATGTTAATTTTTGTAGGGCGGAGCCCCCTAAAAATAAAATTAATAGTAAAACATTTAATTACTTTAGTTCTGTCTCGAGTTTTCACAATAATGAAAACATATCTTTAATAATAGGATCTTTATTAGGAAACTCTTATATGAGTAAATCTTATTCAGGTATAATAATTACTTTTATAAAATGCAGCGATAACATAGAATATTTAATGTGATTTCATAAATGTATGGTTTGCAGCGGGTATTGTAGTTCTAAAAAACCTGGGTTAAATAAAATAATATCTAAGAATAATAAATTATTATATACCTACAGTTTCGATAGTTACATTTTACCTAATTTTTATTGACTATATGAAATGTTTTACGTTTCTCCGTCAGGAACTAGTAAAACAAAAGTAATACCTAGTAATTTCGAAAATTTTTCAACTTCTTTATCCTTAGCTACATGATATTTAGATAATACAGATAAATTACCTAAATTACGCGAGTCTAGTTTTATTTTTACTAAGAAAGATTTAGTCAGGCATAACGTAAAAGTTATGGGAATACCTTAGCCATCCTAAGGGAATAAAGAAAATTCCTATGGAAAAAGGGTGGGAAAACGAAGAGGAAGTTTAGCAATAGAATATAAATAATGTATTTAGTAATAATAATTTTACCTTTGTTAGGATCTATAGTTTCTGGCTTTTTTGGTAGAAAAGTTGGGGTTAGCGGTGCACAGTTTATTACATGTTCTAATGTAATAGTCACAACAATTTTAGCCGTGTTAGCATTTTTTGAAGTAGGATTTAATAATATACCGGTATCAATTGAATTATTTAGATGGATTGATAGTGAATGATTTAATATTATATGAGGTTTTGAATTTGATAGCCTAACCGTGACTATGTTAATACCTGTTTTGGTAATAAGTTCTTTAGTTCATATATATTCAATAAGTTATATGAGTAATGATCCTCACGTACAACGTTTCTTTAGTTATTTAAGCTTATTCACTTTCATGATGATTATACTGGTTACGGCTAATAATTTTCTATTAATGTTTGTAGGATGAGAAGGTTACCTTAAATGCCTTACATGGCTATGCTTATATATTAGTTTAATAGTTTATATTTATGTTAATGTTAATTTTTGTAGGGCGGAGCCCCCTAAAAATAAAATTAATAGTAAAACATTTAATTACTTTAGTTCTGTCTCGAGTTTTCACAATAATGAAAACATATCTTTAATAATAGGATCTTTATTAGGAAACTCTTATATGAGTAAATCTTATTCAGGTATAATAATTACTTTTATAAAATGCAGCGATAACATAGAATATTTAATGTGATTTCATAAATGTATGGTTTGCAGCGGGTATTGTAGTTCTAAAAACCTGGGTTAAATAAAATAATATCTAAGAATAATAAATTATTATATACCTACAGTTTCGATAGTTACATTTTACCTAATTTTTATTGACTATATGAAATGTTTTACGTTTCTCCGTCAGGAACTAGTAAAACAAAAGTAATACCTAGTAATTTCGAAAATTTTTCAACTTCTTTATCCTTAGCTACATGATATTTAGATAATACAGATAAATTACCTAAATTACGCGAGTCTAGTTTTATTTTTACTAAGAAAGATTTAGTCAGGCATAACGTAAAAGTTATGGGAATACCTTAGCCATCCTAAGGGAATAAAGAAAATTCCTATGGAAAAAGGGTGGGAAAACGAAGAGGAAGTTTAGCAATAGAATATAAATAATGTATTTAGTAATAATAATTTTACCTTTGTTAGGATCTATAGTTTCTGGCTTTTTTGGTAGAAAAGTTGGGGTTAGCGGTGCACAGTTTATTACATGTTCTAATGTAATAGTCACAACAATTTTAGCCGTGTTAGCATTTTTTGAAGTAGGATTTAATAATATACCGGTATCAATTGAATTATTTAGATGGATTGATAGTGAATGATTTAATATTATATGAGGTTTTGAATTTGATAGCCTAACCGTGACTATGTTAATACCTGTTTTGGTAATAAGTTCTTTAGTTCATATATATTCAATAAGTTATATGAGTAATGATCCTCACGTACAACGTTTCTTTAGTTATTTAAGCTTATTCACTTTCATGATGATTATACTGGTTACGGCTAATAATTTTCTATTAATGTTTGTAGGATGAGAAGGTTACCTTAAATGCCTTACATGGCTATGCTTATATATTAGTTTAATAGTTTATATTTATGTTAATGTTAATTTTTGTAGGGCGGAGCCCCCTAAAAATAAAATTAATAGTAAAACATTTAATTACTTTAGTTCTGTCTCGAGTTTTCACAATAATGAAAACATATCTTTAATAATAGGATCTTTATTAGGAAACTCTTATATGAGTAAATCTTATTCAGGTATAATAATTACTTTTATAAAATGCAGCGATAACATAGAATATTTAATGTGATTTCATAAATGTATGGTTTGCAGCGGGTATTGTAGTTCTAAAAACCTGGGTTAAATAAAATAATATCTAAGAATAATAAATTATTATATACCTACAGTTTCGATAGTTACATTTTACCTAATTTTTATTGACTATATGAAATGTTTTACGTTTCTCCGTCAGGAACTAGTAAAACAAAAGTAATACCTAGTAATTTCGAAAATTTTTCAACTTCTTTATCCTTAGCTACATGATATTTAGATAATACAGATAAATTACCTAAATTACGCGAGTCTAGTTTTATTTTTACTAAGAAAGATTTAGTCAGGCATAACGTAAAAGTTATGGGAATACCTTAGCCATCCTAAGGGAATAAAGAAAATTCCTATGGAAAAAGGGTGGGAAAACGAAGAGGAAGTTTAGCAATAGAATATAAATAATGTATTTAGTAATAATAATTTTACCTTTGTTAGGATCTATAGTTTCTGGCTTTTTTGGTAGAAAAGTTGGGGTTAGCGGTGCACAGTTTATTACATGTTCTAATGTAATAGTCACAACAATTTTAGCCGTGTTAGCATTTTTTGAAGTAGGATTTAATAATATACCGGTATCAATTGAATTATTTAGATGGATTGATAGTGAATGATTTAATATTATATGAGGTTTTGAATTTGATAGCCTAACCGTGACTATGTTAATACCTGTTTTGGTAATAAGTTCTTTAGTTCATATATATTCAATAAGTTATATGAGTAATGATCCTCACGTACAACGTTTCTTTAGTTATTTAAGCTTATTCACTTTCATGATGATTATACTGGTTACGGCTAATAATTTTCTATTAATGTTTGTAGGATGAGAAGGTTACCTTAAATGCCTTACATGGCTATGCTTATATATTAGTTTAATAGTTTATATTTATGTTAATGTTAATTTTTGTAGGCGGAGCCCTAAAAATAAAATTAATAGTAAAACATTTAATTACTTTAGTTCTGTCTCGAGTTTTCACAATAATGAAAACATATCTTTAATAATAGGATCTTTATTAGGAAACTCTTATATGAGTAAATCTTATTCAGGTATAATAATTACTTTTATAAAATGCAGCGATAACATAGAATATTTAATGTGATTTCATAAATGTATGGTTTGCAGCGGGTATTGTAGTTCTAAAAACCTGGGTTAAATAAAATAATATCTAAGAATAATAAATTATTATATACCTACAGTTTCGATAGTTACATTTTACCTAATTTTTATTGACTATATGAAATGTTTTACGTTTCTCCGTCAGGAACTAGTAAAACAAAAGTAATACCTAGTAATTTCGAAAATTTTTCAACTTCTTTATCCTTAGCTACATGATATTTAGATAATACAGATAAATTACCTAAATTACGCGAGTCTAGTTTTATTTTTACTAAGAAAGATTTAGTCAGGCATAACGTAAAAGTTATGGGAATACCTTAGCCATCCTAAGGGAATAAAGAAAATTCCTATGGAAAAGGGTGGGAAAACGAAGAGGAAGTTTAGCAATAGAATATAAATAATGTATTTAGTAATAATAATTTTACCTTTGTTAGGATCTATAGTTTCTGGCTTTTTGGTAGAAAAGTTGGGGTTAGCAGTGCACAGTTTATTACATGTTCTAATGTAATAGTCACAACAATTTTAGCCGTGTTAGCATTTTTGAAGTAGGATTTAATAATATACCGGTATCAATTGAATTATTTAGATGGATTGATAGTGAATGATTTAATATTATATGAGGTTTTGAATTTGATAGCCTAACCGTGACTATGTTAATACCTGTTTTGGTAATAAGTTCTTTAGTTCATATATATTCAATAAGTTATATGAGTAATGATCCTCACGTACAACGTTTCTTTAGTTATTTAAGCTTATTCACTTTCATGATGATTATACTGGTTACGGCTAATAATTTTCTATTAATGTTTGTAGGATGAGAAGGTTACCTTAAATGCCTTACATGGCTATGCTTATATATTAGTTTAATAGTTTATATTTATGTTAATGTTAATTTTGTAGGGCGGAGCCCTAAAAAAAAAAAATA
>CADCWY010000022.1:0-28671 GCA_902806535.1 Hypoxylon rickii
CACAGATATTTTGCTTCTGTATTTATTAAGCAAAATTTTTCCCTAAACGATTCAACTATTGAACCATCCATTTTAGACAACAGATTATATTACAA
Organism: Hypoxylon rickii; assembly: GCA_902806535.1. Classification (NCBI taxonomy): domain Eukaryota; kingdom Fungi; phylum Ascomycota; class Sordariomycetes; order Xylariales; family Hypoxylaceae; genus Hypoxylon; species Hypoxylon rickii. The sequence goes on from CADCWY010000022.1 coordinate 96, forward strand.
AGTATTTGTTAATATTCTGGCTTCTTCTGTTTTTCATTTGAGCTAAAGTAATTTTTTACGTTTATTTAGCATGTAACACACTAAATATAAGTATATGTGTACATACTGCCTACTATTTCTCTGAAACACTGCAAAGGCCTTTAATAAGACTTCCTCTTTTAATTGCGTTTCGTATAGCTTTTGCTTTTACTCTAAATACTCACCAGCGAGTTAAAAATTGGGAAAATCTACAACTTCATTCGTTTGAGTATTTAATAATGAAACAGCTATTCCTTCCCTTTCTGTAGTTTTAGCTTTTATGTTAGCCAAGCTTCAGGTGTAAGGGGTTATTTTTTATAGTTGGTTTGTACAGAGATAGTCCTCTCTAGTTTCTTGACTTACAACTTTACCTGTGAACTAAGGATAATATCTTTATGCTCCACTGAATCTTTCATTTAAATTTAGCTATAATATCTTCAGGCTATGTTTAAGCCCTAACAAAAGAATAAGCATTTTTTTCAAAATATTATACTCAGGACACAATAAATCCAAATAGTACTGTTCTCTGACAATTAGCTCATCTGCTCTGCAATATTCTAAAATTTCAAAGTTGAAATTTTCGTATCCGTATTTTAGTAAAGCAGCATGAATGGGTCTAGGATTTCTTATTAGTTCACTTTATTAAAAGTAATCTCCTGCTCTTTTTTTAAATCTAGACCACTTCACATAAGTATTATTATTTAATTTATTCACTCAACGATAAATACCAGATTTGTTCTTATTTTCAGTAAAAATTACATTTTTATTTAATAATACATTTCATAGGTTTTATCGGAGTTAGAGCTCCATTCTTAGAGCTAGAAGAAATATTTTTTAATGATGTTATTTTTGAGACTTTTATTAATGATGTTATTAAAATGCCGACAGCCTAGTGCAGGTCTCCTTATATAACTTTACTCCTCGCATTCTATCCATCTTTGTTTTATCCTGAAATTTCATATTTTGAATTGAAGAATGGCCTTTATCACCCTCCAAATCTCAACTTCAAATCTAACCGTTACTGTTAACTTATGAGTAACGTATGGAACACTGTCGTCTCTACCTTCTTGTGAAAGATATAATATTCGTTTGTTTTAGGAGTAAAGGAAACTTAGGTTTACCTTGCGTGGGTCAAGATATATTACTTTACCTAACATACTCGAATTACTAGTGTCTCCACTAGGTTCGGCCGGGACCCTCCCCGGCAAGCTGATAAACATCTTCTCTTACAGTACCTTAAATCTATTAACACTACTTAAGCAGGGGTGTCAGCCTAAATAAGTCAGTTACCCTTCGAAGAAAGATAGTCGCCTGTCGCATTAAGTCTTTTTGTATGAGTCGGCTTAGGTATTACAAAATATATGTGCAGAAAAAATTATATAAAATTACTTTATGCCATTGCATCCTTTCAGATGAGGCTTGACTATATCTTATCAAGTTCCATTAACTGACGCCAACCAACATCTAGTCGATGAACTGCACACCATTTTGGTGCTTGGCTGCAGATACCATTCAAAAATTTTGTTTTATCATCAACCATGATTTTACCATACCCCGAGTCATTACCTGAGCCATAGAGATTGTATTACTACCCTACTTGGTTATGTTGCTTTAGGTGTTCCCGCAATTTGAAGGTATTTGCCTTCGTCGAAGATAAACTAGCAGAAGGTTCATTTCCACATAAAGGCTGTACATATGAACCTTATCGTTTAATGACAGGGTAGGCCCCCAGTTTTGTGCTTTTAATAGGTTACTCCGTTCTAAGTACCTTCTATTCAAAAGCAGTAGGCCCCCTCCGAACTACGTGCACCTTTCAGCGCATACGGCTCTCCCTTGATCGCCTGCACGAAGAGTTGTGTATATTGTTAGTATAAATTCTCTTACGAGAAATCCAGGTTAATGAAGATTTCATTTTTTTATAGCAGGGACTACAGACAGATAGTTGAATAGATTTCTATTCCATGCTTGTGTGAGGTTTTGCTATATTCTTTAGATCAAGCTGACCACCTAGGATTACCAATCCTTAATACTATGAGGTCTCTGACTTCTCAACGTAACATATTATTCTATATTACTTTTACTTCTCAAAATTGTAGACTTTTAAGTCTGCGATACTTTCTCTTTTGATATTTCTTTATTTTTTTGGATTATGCCAGAATATTTACCTGAATGTAGTTTCATATGACATTCGTGGCAAAGCGGAACTTGTTTACGATTGATCGTTGCTACAAGTTTGTCAAATTCACTTAATTTGGGGTTAATTGTTTTTATGTGTTTTATGTGATGTACTTCTACATTTTCAGAAGAGTTACAATTGACACAGTTAAAATCAAATAAGTTTAGAGTGGATATTTTATAGTTAAACGGTTCCAGAGGGTCTGTAAGTTTGTACCCTGAGAAATTCATAGGCGTTCTTGTGATTTTGGGCCATTCGAAATTAACCTTTTTATCTTTGTTATCACTGCCTTTGTAAGCGATGTCTATGTTTTTCCGTATTTCTTTATTATATTTCCTCTTCCTTTGTCAAGTTTGTTCATTATTGTTTTATCATACTTTCCTTTAGAATCCATTGGATCTTGAGGAATTGTTTTTATTATCTGCAAAGCTATAGTAATTTATTAGTCCCTGATAAATGCTTCTGAATCTTAGGACTATATCCTTAAGAGGTATTACTGTTAGTTGGGGAATTCTTAAGAATTTAAATCTTCCAGGTTTTCTTATTAATAGACCTTTATTGGCTAGTCTGTTTATAATTTCGGTGATGGGAGCTGTCATTCATATGATTCCTCCTGGTAATCTTCTAATTCTTCCTTTTTCATTTTGGTTCTCCTGATGTCATACTGTGATGCTACTCTTGTAATATAAGTACCAAGGAATTTGGCTCTTTCTTTTCTGGTATTAGTAATCTTGGTTTTTCGTAAGAGAGTTCAAGGTTAAATTCTAATAGAAAATCACCAATCTTTTTCCTGATCTCTTTAGCTCTCTGATGATTGGATCATAATCCAAGCACTCAGTCATCGGCATATCTTACATAATTTAATTTGATGTATTCGGGATTAGGAATAGTAGATTTTATTCGGTTTCTTTTCCTTATGTTTTCTACAAACTCTTTTCTGAGATCTTTTGTGTCACAATTTCTTTCCATGAGTTCATTAATTTTATTTTTAATCTATAGTTTCTGTTAATACATTTGTGATATTCCGGGTTGGTTTTATATGCCACTATACCTTGATTGTTTTTCTCAGACTCTTCTTTCATTTTCTCTATAAATAGGTCTAATTCATGAAGCATTACATTTGACAGGATAGGCTTATAATTCCTCCTTGCGGTACTCCCAGATCAGTAGCAATGTATTTCCTTCTTGAGGTGTCTCATTCAATATAACCAGCTTTTACTAATTTTCAGTATAGGTTAAAGAATCTTACATCACTGATGTATTTTTTTAACAATTTCTCAAGGATATGATGGTCTATGGTAGGGAAGAAATTTTTATATCACCTTCTATTATTCACGGAACACCTTTTCATTCTCTGATCTCTCTAAGTGCCGTATGGCAACTTCTGTTGGGTCTAAATCCATGAGACAGCTTACTGAATTTAGGTTCAAAATGTATTCGAGGATTAGTTTCATAGACTGTTGTATAATCTTGTCTCTGGGTCCTGCTATTCCAAGTGGTCTTTCTTTTCCGTTAGGTTTAGGGATATACACTCTTCTTGCTGGTTTAGCTTATATGATTCATTTAAAAGAGATAAGTGTATTTTTTGAATCATTCGCTGGAAATACCATCAAGTGTTTCTTTATCCGTTCCATATACCATATTACCTGGGTTACTTTTTATGGAGTTGTAAGACATCATTATAGTATTCTCCTGAAAGTATTTGGAAGATATTAACCACTTTACCTTGTGTGTCGTATTCAATTTTCGAATCAAGATAATCATTAAAGTTTATCTTTTCAGTCTTTTTGAAGAGCTTTTAAATTCTCTTTTATGTTTTTTCTGGTTGTTTAAGAAATTTATTGTTCGCTTTTATTTTTACGTTTTTTTATTTTTGTTATTGGGTCCTAGAAATTATCCTGAGTACCTCATATTACTCGTGGGTCATATTATATTTCAAATAAGCTCACTTGGCGGTTGGTTCCGTATTTCTACTGATTCCGGTATGACATGATGACATACATAATTTCAAACGTTTAATTTTAATAGTTTATCTATACCTATTGACATAAAGCGATGGGGGGCGAGCCCAGAACTTTTATTTATCCTACGATAGATAGTCGCCTGTCGCGTTTAGATCGTGTATTAAATCGGACCATGCTAGATTGCAAGTACATTGGTAAGTATATCAATATTAAGAAAGTATTTGGTAATTTTAAGTTGTAAATAAACTAAAAGAGTATGTATATATATTTCTGAGTTCATTTTTGTTTATATTTATGAATCCAATTTTGATTGGATTTGTATGTTTGTTTGTTCGTTCTTTAAACTCTATAGATTTTATATGTATCCATATTTTTCGGTTAGTTGAGATTCTCCGAAGTTCTAATATATATGCCCATGAGTTACTTAGGTTTTAAAATGTTTTATCGTTTTCTGCTCGGTGGGATTTTGGGTATTCCTTCTACTTATCCATCAGACAGAGATAATTAGCCCCAAAAAATGACTTGTGGTACTGAGTATAATGTTTCTTTATTCTCTATTCATTAGGTGAACATGCCTTCCCATTCTCTTCTAAACCATATAACTCTAGCTCATGAGAGTTGTCGTTGCTTCGGTCTTTAGTACCCTTAGATCCCGCTCTCTCGTTTCTCTTACATGCTACACTTCCCTCCCTGTCGCCAGGTTTGCAAGGTATAAGGCCTTTTATAACCGAGGATAAGTAAGACGCTTTACAGATAATTTGGAACAATCTGGTTCGTAGTGGTATTTCGAACTAGCATATATATTATTAAATCGCACACAGGGTAGGCCCCCAGTTTTGTGCTTTTAATAGGTTACTCCGTTCTAAGTACCTTCTATTCAAAAGCAGTAGGCCCCCTCCGAACCGTACGTGCACCTTTCAGCGCATACGGCTCTCCCTTGATCGCCTGCACGAAGAGTTGTGTATATTGTTAGTATAAATTCTCTTACGAGAAATCCAGGTTAATGAAGATTTCATTTTTTATATAGGGACTACAGACAGATAGTTGAATAGATTTCTATTCCATGCTTGTGTGAGGTTTTGCTATATTCTTTAGATCAAGCTGACCACCTTTTCAAGGATTACCAATCCTTAATACTATGAGGTCTCTGACTTCTCAACGTAACATATTATTCTATATTACTTTTACTTCTCAAAATTGTAGACTTTTAAGTCTGCGATACTTTCTCTTTTGATATTTCTTTATTTTTTTGGATTTATGCCAGAATATTTACCTGAATGTAGTTTCATATGACATTCGTGGCAAAGCGGAACTTGTTTACGATTGATCGTTGCTACAAGTTTGTCAAATTCACTTAATTTGGGGTTAATTGTTTTTATGTGTTTTATGTGATGTACTTCTACATTTTCAGAAGAGTTACAATTGACACAGTTAAAATCAAATAAGTTTAGAGTGGATATTTTATAGTTAAACGGTTCCAGAGGGTCTGTAAGTTTGTACCCTGAGAAATTCATAGGCGTTCTTGTGATTTTGGGCCATTCGAAATTAACCTTTTATCTTTGTTATCACTGCCTTTGTAAGCGATGTCTATGTTTTTCCGTATTTCTTTATTATATTTCCTCTTCCTTTGTCAAGTTTGTTCATTATTGTTTTTATCATACTTTCCTTTAGAATCCATTGGATCTTGAGGAATTGTTTTTATTATCTGCAAAGCTATAGTAATTTATTAGTCCCTGATAAATGCTTCTGAATCTTAGGACTATATCCTTAAGAGGTATTACCGTTAGTTGGGGAATTCTTAAGAATTTAAATCTTCCAGGTTTTCTTATTAATAGACCTTTATTGGCTAGTCTGTTTATAATTTCGGTGATGGGAGCTGTCATTCATATGATTCCTCCTGGTAATCTTCTAATTCTTCCTTTTTCATTTTTGGTTCTCCTGATGTCATACTGTGATGCTACTCTTGTAATATAAGTACCAAGGAATTTGGCTCTTTCTTTTCTGGTATTAGTAATCTTGGTTTTTTCGTAAGAGAGTTCAAGGTTAAATTCTAATAGAAAATCACCAATCTTTTTCCTGATCTCTTTAGCTCTCTGATGATTGGATCATAATCCAAGCACTCAGTCATCGGCATATCTTACATAATTTAATTTGATGTATTCGGGATTAGGAATAGTAGATTTTATTCGGTTTCTTTTCCTTATGTTTTCTACAAACTCTTTTCTGAGATCTTTTGTCACAATTTCTTTCCATGAGTTCATTAATTTTATTTTTTAATCTATAGTTTCTGTTAATACATTTGTGATATTCCGGGTTGGTTTTATATGCCACTATACCTTGATTGTTTTCTCAGACTCTTCTTTCATTTTCTCTATAAATAGGTCTAATTCATGAAGCATTACATTTGACAGGATAGGGCTTATAATTCCTCCTTGCGGTACTCCCAGATCAGTAGCAATGTATTTCCTTCTTGAGGTGTCTCATTCAATATAACCAGCTTTTACTAATTTTCAGTATAGGTTAAAGAATCTTACATCACTGATGTATTTTTTAACAATTTCTCAAGGATATGATGGTCTATGGTAGGGAAGAAATTTTTATATCACCTTCTATTATTCACGGAACACCTTTTCATTCTCTGATCTCTAAGTGCCGTATGGCAACTTCTGTTGGGTCTAAATCCATGAGACAGCTTACTGAATTTAGGTTCAAAAATGTATTCGAGGATTAGTTTCATAGACTGTTGTATAATCTTGTCTCTGGGTCCTGCTATTCCAAGTGGTCTTTCTTTTCCGTTAGGTTTAGGGATATACACTCTTCTTGCTGGTTTAGGCTTATATGATTCATTTAAAAGAGATAAGTGTATTTTTTGAATCATTCGCTGGAAATACCATCAAGTGTTTCTTTATCCGTTCCATATACCATATTACCTGGGTTACTTTTTATGGAGTTGTAAGACATCATTAGGAGTATTCTCCTGAAAGTATTTGGAAGATATTAACCACTTTACCTTGTGTGTCGTATTCAATTTTCGAATCAAGATAATCATTAAAGTTTATCTTTTCAGTCTTTTTGAAGAGCTTTTAAATTCTCTTTTATGTTTTTTCTGGTTGTTTAAGAAATTTATTGTTCGCTTTTATTTTTACGTTTTTTATTTTTGTTATTGGGTCCTAGAAATTATCCTGAGTACCTCATATTACTCGTGGGTCATATTATATTTCAAATAAGCTCACTTGGCGGTTGGTTCCGTATTTCTACTGATTCCGGTATGACATGATGACATACATAATTTCAAACGTTTAATTTTAATAGTTTATCTATACCTATTGACATAAAAGCGATGGGGGGGCGAGCCCAGAACTTTTATTTATCCTACGATAGATAGTCGCCTGTCGCGTTTAGATCGTGTATTAAATCGGACCATGCTAGATTGCAAGTACATTGGTAAGTATATCAATATTAAGAAAGTATTTGGTAATTTTAAGTTGTAAATAAACTAAAAGAGTATGTATATATATTTCTGAGTTCATTTTTGTTTATATTTATGAATCCAATTTTGATTGGATTTGTATGTTTGTTTGTTCGTTCTTTAAACTCTATAGATTTTATATGTATCCATATTTTTCGGTTAGTTGAGATTCTCCGAAGTTCTAATATATATGCCCATGAGTTACTTAGGTTTTAAAATGTTTTATCGTTTTCTGCTCGGTGGGATTTTGGGTATTCCTTCTACTTATCCATCAGACAGAGATAATTAGCCCCAAAAAAATGACTTGTGGTACTGAGTATAATGTTTCTTTATTCTCTATTCATTAGGTGAACATGCCTTCCCCATTCTCTTCTCTAAACCATATAACTCCTAGCTCACGTGAGAGTTGTCGTTGCTTCGGTCTTTAGTACCCTTAGATCCCGCTCTCTCGTTTCTCTTACATGCTACACTTCCCCCTGTCGCCAGGTTTGCAAGGTATAAGGTGACGCCTTTTATAACCGAGGATAAGTAAGACGCTTTACAGATAATTTGGAACAATCTGGTTCGTAGTGGTATTTCGAACTAGCATATATATTATTAAATCGCGCACACAGGGTAGGCCCCCAGTTTTGTGCTTTTAATAGGTTACTCCGTTCTAAGTACCTTCTATTCAAAAGCAGTAGGCCCCCTCCGAACCGTACGTGCACCTTTCAGCGCATACGGCTCTCCCTTGATCGCCTGCACGAAGAGTTGTGTATATTGTTAGTATAAATTCTCTTACGAGAAATCCAGGTTAATGAAGATTTCATTTTTTATAGCAGGGACTACAGACAGATAGTTGAATAGATTTCTATTCCATGCTTGTGTGAGGTTTTGCTATATTCTTTAGATCAAGCTGACCACCTTTTCAAGGATTACCAATCCTTAATACTATGAGGTCTCTGACTTCTCAACGTAACATATTATTCTATATTACTTTTACTTCTCAAAATTGTAGACTTTTAAGTCTGCGATACTTTCTCTTTTGATATTTCTTTATTTTTTTGGATTTATGCCAGAATATTTACCTGAATGTAGTTTCATATGACATTCGTGGCAAAGCGGAACTTGTTTACGATTGATCGTTGCTACAAGTTTGTCAAATTCACTTAATTTGGGGTTAATTGTTTTTATGTGTTTTATGTGATGTACTTCTACATTTTCAGAAGAGTTACAATTGACACAGTTAAAATCAAATAAGTTTAGAGTGGATATTTTATAGTTAAACGGTTCCAGAGGGTCTGTAAGTTTGTACCCTGAGAAATTCATAGGCGTTCTTGTGATTTTGGGCCATTCGAAATTAACCTTTTATCTTTGTTATCACTGCCTTTGTAAGCGATGTCTATGTTTTTCCGTATTTCTTTATTATATTTCCTCTTCCTTTGTCAAGTTTGTTCATTATTGTTTTTATCATACTTTCCTTTAGAATCCATTGGATCTTGAGGAATTGTTTTTATTATCTGCAAAGCTATAGTAATTTATTAGTCCCTGATAAATGCTTCTGAATCTTAGGACTATATCCTTAAGAGGTATTACTGTTAGTTGGGGAATTCTTAAGAATTTAAATCTTCCAGGTTTTCTTATTAATAGACCTTTATTGGCTAGTCTGTTTATAATTTCGGTGATGGGAGCTGTCATTCATATGATTCCTCCTGGTAATCTTCTAATTCTTCCTTTTTCATTTTGGTTCTCCTGATGTCATACTGTGATGCTACTCTTGTAATATAAGTACCAAGGAATTTGGCTCTTTCTTTTCTGGTATTAGTAATCTTGGTTTTTTCGTAAGAGAGTTCAAGGTTAAATTCTAATAGAAAATCACCAATCTTTTTCCTGATCTCTTTAGCTCTCTGATGATTGGATCATAATCCAAGCACTCAGTCATCGGCATATCTTACATAATTTAATTTGATGTATTCGGGATTAGGAATAGTAGATTTTATTCGGTTTCTTTTCCTTATGTTTTCTACAAACTCTTTTCTGAGATCTTTTGTGTCACAATTTCTTTCCATGAGTTCATTAATTTTATTTTTTAATCTATAGTTTCTGTTAATACATTTGTGATATTCCGGGTTGGTTTTATATGCCACTATACCTTGATTGTTTTTCTCAGACTCTTCTTTCATTTTCTCTATAAATAGGTCTAATTCATGAAGCATTACATTTGACAGGATAGGGCTTATAATTCCTCCTTGCGGTACTCCCAGATCAGTAGCAATGTATTTCCTTCTTGAGGTGTCTCATTCAATATAACCAGCTTTTACTAATTTTCAGTATAGGTTAAAGAATCTTACATCACTGATGTATTTTTTAACAATTTCTCAAGGATATGATGGTCTATGGTAGGGAAGAAATTTTTATATCACCTTCTATTATTCACGGAACACCTTTTCATTCTCTGATCTCTCTAAGTGCCGTATGGCAACTTCTGTTGGGTCTAAATCCATGAGACAGCTTACTGAATTTAGGTTCAAAAATGTATTCGAGGATTAGTTTCATAGACTGTTGTATAATCTTGTCTCTGGGTCCTGCTATTCCAAGTGGTCTTTCTTTTCCGTTAGGTTTAGGGATATACACTCTTCTTGCTGGTTTAGGCTTATATGATTCATTTAAAAGAGATAAGTGTATTTTTTGAATCATTCGCTGGAAATACCATCAAGTGTTTCTTTATCCGTTCCATATACCATATTACCTGGGTTACTTTTTATGGAGTTGTAAGACATCATTAAGGAGTATTCTCCTGAAAGTATTTGGAAGATATTAACCACTTTACCTTGTGTGTCGTATTCAATTTTCGAATCAAGATAATCATTAAAGTTTATCTTTTCAGTCTTTTTTGAAGAGCTTTTAAATTCTCTTTTATGTTTTTTCTGGTTGTTTAAGAAATTTATTGTTCGCTTTTATTTTTACGTTTTTTATTTTTGTTATTGGGTCCTAGAAATTATCCTGAGTACCTCATATTACTCGTGGGTCATATTATATTTCAAATAAGCTCACTTGGCGGTTGGTTCCGTATTTCTACTGATTCCGGTATGACATGATGACATACATAATTTCAAACGTTTAATTTTAATAGTTTATCTATACCTATTGACATAAAGCGATGGGGGCGAGCCCAGAACTTTTATTTATCCTACGATAGATAGTCGCCTGTCGCGTTTAGATCGTGTATTAAATCGGACCATGCTAGATTGCAAGTACATTGGTAAGTATATCAATATTAAGAAAGTATTTGGTAATTTTAAGTTGTAAATAAACTAAAAGAGTATGTATATATATTTCTGAGTTCATTTTTGTTTATATTTATGAATCCAATTTTGATTGGATTTGTATGTTTGTTTGTTCGTTCTTTAAACTCTATAGATTTTATATGTATCCATATTTTTCGGTTAGTTGAGATTCTCCGAAGTTCTAATATATATGCCCATGAGTTACTTAGGTTTTAAAATGTTTTATCGTTTTCTGCTCGGTGGGATTTTGGGTATTCCTTCTACTTATCCATCAGACAGAGATAATTAGCCCCAAAAAATGACTTGTGGTACTGAGTATAATGTTTCTTTATTCTCTATTCATTAGGTGAACATGCCTTCCCCATTCTCTTCTCTAAACCATATAACTCCTAGCTCACGTGAGAGTTGTCGTTGCTTCGGTCTTTAGTACCCTTAGATCCCGCTCTCTCGTTTCTCTTACATGCTACACTTCCTCCCTGTCGCCAGGTTTGCAAGGTATAAGGTGACGCCTTTTATAACCGAGGATAAGTAAGACGCTTTACAGATAATTTGGAACAATCTGGTTCGTAGTGGTATTTCGAACTAGCATATATATTATTAAATCGCGCACACAGGGTAGGCCCCCAGTTTTGTGCTTTTAATAGGTTACTCCGTTCTAAGTACCTTCTATTCAAAAGCAGTAGGCCCCCTCCGAACCGTACGTGCACCTTTCAGCGCATACGGCTCTCCCTTGATCGCCTGCACGAAGAGTTGTGTATATTGTTAGTATAAATTCTCTTACGAGAAATCCAGGTTAATGAAGATTTCATTTTTTATAGCAGGGACTACAGACAGATAGTTGAATAGATTTCTATTCCATGCTTGTGTGAGGTTTTGCTATATTCTTTAGATCAAGCTGACCACCTTTTCAAGGATTACCAATCCTTAATACTATGAGGTCTCTGACTTCTCAACGTAACATATTATTCTATATTACTTTTACTTCTCAAAATTGTAGACTTTTAAGTCTGCGATACTTTCTCTTTTGATATTTCTTTATTTTTTTGGATTTATGCCAGAATATTTACCTGAATGTAGTTTCATATGACATTCGTGGCAAAGCGGAACTTGTTTACGATTGATCGTTGCTACAAGTTTGTCAAATTCACTTAATTTGGGGTTAATTGTTTTTATGTGTTTTATGTGATGTACTTCTACATTTTCAGAAGAGTTACAATTGACACAGTTAAAATCAAATAAGTTTAGAGTGGATATTTTATAGTTAAACGGTTCCAGAGGGTCTGTAAGTTTGTACCCTGAGAAATTCATAGGCGTTCTTGTGATTTTGGGCCATTCGAAATTAACCTTTTATCTTTGTTATCACTGCCTTTGTAAGCGATGTCTATGTTTTTCCGTATTTCTTTATTATATTTCCTCTTCCTTTGTCAAGTTTGTTCATTATTGTTTTTATCATACTTTCCTTTAGAATCCATTGGATCTTGAGGAATTGTTTTTTATTATCTGCAAAGCTATAGTAATTTATTAGTCCCTGATAAATGCTTCTGAATCTTAGGACTATATCCTTAAGAGGTATTACCGTTAGTTGGGGAATTCTTAAGAATTTAAATCTTCCAGGTTTTCTTATTAATAGACCTTTATTGGCTAGTCTGTTTATAATTTCGGTGATGGGAGCTGTCATTCATATGATTCCTCCTGGTAATCTTCTAATTCTTCCTTTTTCATTTTTGGTTCTCCTGATGTCATACTGTGATGCTACTCTTGTAATATAAGTACCAAGGAATTTGGCTCTTTCTTTTCTGGTATTAGTAATCTTGGTTTTTCGTAAGAGAGTTCAAGGTTAAATTCTAATAGAAAATCACCAATCTTTTTCCTGATCTCTTTAGCTCTCTGATGATTGGATCATAATCCAAGCACTCAGTCATCGGCATATCTTACATAATTTAATTTGATGTATTCGGGATTAGGAATAGTAGATTTTATTCGGTTTCTTTTCCTTATGTTTTCTACAAACTCTTTTCTGAGATCTTTTGTGTCACAATTTCTTTCCATGAGTTCATTAATTTTATTTTTTAATCTATAGTTTCTGTTAATACATTTGTGATATTCCGGGTTGGTTTTATATGCCACTATACCTTGATTGTTTTTCTCAGACTCTTCTTTCATTTTCTCTATAAATAGGTCTAATTCATGAAGCATTACATTTGACAGGATAGGGCTTATAATTCCTCCTTGCGGTACTCCCAGATCAGTAGCAATGTATTTCCTTCTTGAGGTGTCTCATTCAATATAACCAGCTTTTACTAATTTTCAGTATAGGTTAAAGAATCTTACATCACTGATGTATTTTTTAACAATTTCTCAAGGATATGATGGTCTATGGTAGGGAAGAAATTTTTATATCACCTTCTATTATTCACGGAACACCTTTTCATTCTCTGATCTCTAAGTGCCGTATGGCAACTTCTGTTGGGTCTAAATCCATGAGACAGCTTACTGAATTTAGGTTCAAAAATGTATTCGAGGATTAGTTTCATAGACTGTTGTATAATCTTGTCTCTGGGTCCTGCTATTCCAAGTGGTCTTTCTTTTCCGTTAGGTTTAGGGATATACACTCTTCTTGCTGGTTTAGGCTTATATGATTCATTTAAAAGAGATAAGTGTATTTTTTGAATCATTCGCTGGAAATACCATCAAGTGTTTCTTTATCCGTTCCATATACCATATTACCTGGGTTACTTTTTATGGAGTTGTAAGACATCATTAAGGAGTATTCTCCTGAAAGTATTTGGAAGATATTAACCACTTTACCTTGTGTGTCGTATTCAATTTTCGAATCAAGATAATCATTAAAGTTTATCTTTTCAGTCTTTTTTGAAGAGCTTTTAAATTCTCTTTTATGTTTTTTCTGGTTGTTTAAGAAATTTATTGTTCGCTTTTATTTTTACGTTTTTTATTTTTGTTATTGGGTCCTAGAAATTATCCTGAGTACCTCATATTACTCGTGGGTCATATTATATTTCAAATAAGCTCACTTGGCGGTTGGTTCCGTATTTCTACTGATTCCGGTATGACATGATGACATACATAATTTCAAACGTTTAATTTTAATAGTTTATCTATACCTATTGACATAAAAGCGATGGGGGGCGAGCCCAGAACTTTTATTTATCCTACGATAGATAGTCGCCTGTCGCGTTTAGATCGTGTATTAAATCGGACCATGCTAGATTGCAAGTACATTGGTAAGTATATCAATATTAAGAAAGTATTTGGTAATTTTAAGTTGTAAATAAACTAAAAGAGTATGTATATATATTTCTGAGTTCATTTTTGTTTATATTTATGAATCCAATTTTGATTGGATTTGTATGTTTGTTTGTTCGTTCTTTAAACTCTATAGATTTTATATGTATCCATATTTTTCGGTTAGTTGAGATTCTCCGAAGTTCTAATATATATGCCCATGAGTTACTTAGGTTTTAAAATGTTTTATCGTTTTCTGCTCGGTGGGATTTTGGGTATTCCTTCTACTTATCCATCAGACAGAGATAATTAGCCCCAAAAAATGACTTGTGGTACTGAGTATAATGTTTCTTTATTCTCTATTCATTAGGTGAACATGCCTTCCCATTCTCTTCTCTAAACCATATAACTCCTAGCTCACGTGAGAGTTGTCGTTGCTTCGGTCTTTAGTACCCTTAGATCCCGCTCTCTCGTTTCTCTTACATGCTACACTTCCCTCCCTGTCGCCAGGTTTGCAAGGTATAAGGTGACGCCTTTTATAACCGAGGATAAGTAAGACGCTTTACAGATAATTTGGAACAATCTGGTTCGTAGTGGTATTTCGAACTAGCATATATATTATTAAATCGCGCACACAGGGTAGGCCCCCAGTTTTGTGCTTTTAATAGGTTACTCCGTTCTAAGTACCTTCTATTCAAAAGCAGTAGGCCCCCTCCGAACCGTACGTGCACCTTTCAGCGCATACGGCTCTCCCCTTGATCGCCTGCACGAAGAGTTGTGTATATTGTTAGTATAAATTCTCTTACGAGAAATCCAGGTTAATGAAGATTTCATTTTTTATAGCAGGGACTACAGACAGATAGTTGAATAGATTTCTATTCCATGCTTGTGTGAGGTTTTGCTATATTCTTTAGATCAAGCTGACCACCTTTTCAAGGATTACCAATCCTTAATACTATGAGGTCTCTGACTTCTCAACGTAACATATTATTCTATATTACTTTTACTTCTCAAAATTGTAGACTTTTAAGTCTGCGATACTTTCTCTTTTGATATTTCTTTATTTTTTTGGATTTATGCCAGAATATTTACCTGAATGTAGTTTCATATGACATTCGTGGCAAAGCGGAACTTGTTTACGATTGATCGTTGCTACAAGTTTGTCAAATTCACTTAATTTGGGGTTAATTGTTTTTATGTGTTTTATGTGATGTACTTCTACATTTTCAGAAGAGTTACAATTGACACAGTTAAAATCAAATAAGTTTAGAGTGGATATTTTATAGTTAAACGGTTCCAGAGGGTCTGTAAGTTTGTACCCTGAGAAATTCATAGGCGTTCTTGTGATTTTGGGCCATTCGAAATTAACCTTTTTATCTTTGTTATCACTGCCTTTGTAAGCGATGTCTATGTTTTTCCGTATTTCTTTATTATATTTCCTCTTCCTTTGTCAAGTTTGTTCATTATTGTTTTTATCATACTTTCCTTTAGAATCCATTGGATCTTGAGGAATTGTTTTTTATTATCTGCAAAGCTATAGTAATTTATTAGTCCCTGATAAATGCTTCTGAATCTTAGGACTATATCCTTAAGAGGTATTACCGTTAGTTGGGGAATTCTTAAGAATTTAAATCTTCCAGGTTTTCTTATTAATAGACCTTTATTGGCTAGTCTGTTTATAATTTCGGTGATGGGAGCTGTCATTCATATGATTCCTCCTGGTAATCTTCTAATTCTTCCTTTTTCATTTTTGGTTCTCCTGATGTCATACTGTGATGCTACTCTTGTAATATAAGTACCAAGGAATTTGGCTCTTTCTTTTCTGGTATTAGTAATCTTGGTTTTTCGTAAGAGAGTTCAAGGTTAAATTCTAATAGAAAATCACCAATCTTTTTCCTGATCTCTTTAGCTCTCTGATGATTGGATCATAATCCAAGCACTCAGTCATCGGCATATCTTACATAATTTAATTTGATGTATTCGGGATTAGGAATAGTAGATTTTATTCGGTTTCTTTTCCTTATGTTTTCTACAAACTCTTTTCTGAGATCTTTTGTGTCACAATTTCTTTCCATGAGTTCATTAATTTTATTTTTTAATCTATAGTTTCTGTTAATACATTTGTGATATTCCGGGTTGGTTTTATATGCCACTATACCTTGATTGTTTTTCTCAGACTCTTCTTTCATTTTCTCTATAAATAGGTCTAATTCATGAAGCATTACATTTGACAGGATAGGGCTTATAATTCCTCCTTGCGGTACTCCCAGATCAGTAGCAATGTATTTCCTTCTTGAGGTGTCTCATTCAATATAACCAGCTTTTACTAATTTTCAGTATAGGTTAAAGAATCTTACATCACTGATGTATTTTTTAACAATTTCTCAAGGATATGATGGTCTATGGTAGGGAAGAAATTTTTATATCACCTTCTATTATTCACGGAACACCTTTTCATTCTCTGATCTCTCTAAGTGCCGTATGGCAACTTCTGTTGGGTCTAAATCCATGAGACAGCTTACTGAATTTAGGTTCAAAAATGTATTCGAGGATTAGTTTCATAGACTGTTGTATAATCTTGTCTCTGGGTCCTGCTATTCCAAGTGGTCTTTCTTTTCCGTTAGGTTTAGGGATATACACTCTTCTTGCTGGTTTAGGCTTATATGATTCATTTAAAAGAGATAAGTGTATTTTTTTGAATCATTCGCTGGAAATACCATCAAGTGTTTCTTTATCCGTTCCATATACCATATTACCTGGGTTACTTTTTATGGAGTTGTAAGACATCATTAAGGAGTATTCTCCTGAAAGTATTTGGAAGATATTAACCACTTTACCTTGTGTGTCGTATTCAATTTTCGAATCAAGATAATCATTAAAGTTTATCTTTTCAGTCTTTTTTTGAAGAGCTTTTAAATTCTCTTTTATGTTTTTTTCTGGTTGTTTAAGAAATTTATTGTTCGCTTTTATTTTTACGTTTTTTTATTTTTGTTATTGGGTCCTAGAAATTATCCTGAGTACCTCATATTACTCGTGGGTCATATTATATTTCAAATAAGCTCACTTGGCGGTTGGTTCCGTATTTCTACTGATTCCGGTATGACATGATGACATACATAATTTCAAACGTTTAATTTTAATAGTTTATCTATACCTATTGACATAAAAGCGATGGGGGGCGAGCCCAGAACTTTTATTTATCCTACGATAGATAGTCGCCTGTCGCGTTTAGATCGTGTATTAAATCGGACCATGCTAGATTGCAAGTACATTGGTAAGTATATCAATATTAAGAAAGTATTTGGTAATTTTAAGTTGTAAATAAACTAAAAGAGTATGTATATATATTTCTGAGTTCATTTTTGTTTATATTTATGAATCCAATTTTGATTGGATTTGTATGTTTGTTTGTTCGTTCTTTAAACTCTATAGATTTTATATGTATCCATATTTTTCGGTTAGTTGAGATTCTCCGAAGTTCTAATATATATGCCCATGAGTTACTTAGGTTTTAAAATGTTTTATCGTTTTCTGCTCGGTGGGATTTTGGGTATTCCTTCTACTTATCCATCAGACAGAGATAATTAGCCCCAAAAAATGACTTGTGGTACTGAGTATAATGTTTCTTTATTCTCTATTCATTAGGTGAACATGCCTTCCCCATTCTCTTCTCTAAACCATATAACTCTAGCTCACGTGAGAGTTGTCGTTGCTTCGGTCTTTAGTACCCTTAGATCCCGCTCTCTCGTTTCTCTTACATGCTACACTTCCTCCCTGTCGCCAGGTTTGCAAGGTATAAGGTGACGCCTTTTATAACCGAGGATAAGTAAGACGCTTTACAGATAATTTGGAACAATCTGGTTCGTAGTGGTATTTCGAACTAGCATATATATTATTAAATCGCGCACACAGGGTAGGCCCCCAGTTTTGTGCTTTTAATAGGTTACTCCGTTCTAAGTACCTTCTATTCAAAAGCAGTAGGCCCCCCTCCGAACCGTACGTGCACCTTTCAGCGCATACGGCTCTCCCCTTGATCGCCTGCACGAAGAGTTGTGTATATTGTTAGTATAAATTCTCTTACGAGAAATCCAGGTTAATGAAGATTTCATTTTTTTATAGCAGGGACTACAGACAGATAGTTGAATAGATTTCTATTCCATGCTTGTGTGAGGTTTTGCTATATTCTTTAGATCAAGCTGACCACCTTTTCAAGGATTACCAATCCTTAATACTATGAGGTCTCTGACTTCTCAACGTAACATATTATTCTATATTACTTTTACTTCTCAAAATTGTAGACTTTTAAGTCTGCGATACTTTCTCTTTTTGATATTTCTTTATTTTTTTTGGATTTATGCCAGAATATTTACCTGAATGTAGTTTCATATGACATTCGTGGCAAAGCGGAACTTGTTTACGATTGATCGTTGCTACAAGTTTGTCAAATTCACTTAATTTGGGGTTAATTGTTTTTATGTGTTTTATGTGATGTACTTCTACATTTTCAGAAGAGTTACAATTGACACAGTTAAAATCAAATAAGTTTAGAGTGGATATTTTATAGTTAAACGGTTCCAGAGGGTCTGTAAGTTTGTACCCTGAGAAATTCATAGGCGTTCTTGTGATTTTGGGCCATTCGAAATTAACCTTTTTATCTTTGTTATCACTGCCTTTGTAAGCGATGTCTATGTTTTTCCGTATTTCTTTATTATATTTCCTCTTCCTTTGTCAAGTTTGTTCATTATTGTTTTTATCATACTTTCCTTTAGAATCCATTGGATCTTGAGGAATTGTTTTTATTATCTGCAAAGCTATAGTAATTTATTAGTCCCTGATAAATGCTTCTGAATCTTAGGACTATATCCTTAAGAGGTATTACCGTTAGTTGGGGAATTCTTAAGAATTTAAATCTTCCAGGTTTTCTTATTAATAGACCTTTATTGGCTAGTCTGTTTATAATTTCGGTGATGGGAGCTGTCATTCATATGATTCCTCCTGGTAATCTTCTAATTCTTCCTTTTTCATTTTTGGTTCTCCTGATGTCATACTGTGATGCTACTCTTGTAATATAAGTACCAAGGAATTTGGCTCTTTCTTTTCTGGTATTAGTAATCTTGGTTTTTCGTAAGAGAGTTCAAGGTTAAATTCTAATAGAAAATCACCAATCTTTTTCCTGATCTCTTTAGCTCTCTGATGATTGGATCATAATCCAAGCACTCAGTCATCGGCATATCTTACATAATTTAATTTGATGTATTCGGGATTAGGAATAGTAGATTTTATTCGGTTTCTTTTCCTTATGTTTTCTACAAACTCTTTTCTGAGATCTTTTGTGTCACAATTTCTTTCCATGAGTTCATTAATTTTATTTTTTAATCTATAGTTTCTGTTAATACATTTGTGATATTCCGGGTTGGTTTTATATGCCACTATACCTTGATTGTTTTTCTCAGACTCTTCTTTCATTTTCTCTATAAATAGGTCTAATTCATGAAGCATTACATTTGACAGGATAGGGCTTATAATTCCTCCTTGCGGTACTCCCAGATCAGTAGCAATGTATTTCCTTCTTGAGGTGTCTCATTCAATATAACCAGCTTTTACTAATTTTCAGTATAGGTTAAAGAATCTTACATCACTGATGTATTTTTTAACAATTTCTCAAGGATATGATGGTCTATGGTAGGGAAGAAATTTTTATATCACCTTCTATTATTCACGGAACACCTTTTCATTCTCTGATCTCTCTAAGTGCCGTATGGCAACTTCTGTTGGGTCTAAATCCATGAGACAGCTTACTGAATTTAGGTTCAAAAATGTATTCGAGGATTAGTTTCATAGACTGTTGTATAATCTTGTCTCTGGGTCCTGCTATTCCAAGTGGTCTTTCTTTTCCGTTAGGTTTAGGGATATACACTCTTCTTGCTGGTTTAGGCTTATATGATTCATTTAAAAGAGATAAGTGTATTTTTTGAATCATTCGCTGGAAATACCATCAAGTGTTTCTTTATCCGTTCCATATACCATATTACCTGGGTTACTTTTTATGGAGTTGTAAGACATCATTAAGGAGTATTCTCCTGAAAGTATTTGGAAGATATTAACCACTTTACCTTGTGTGTCGTATTCAATTTTCGAATCAAGATAATCATTAAAGTTTATCTTTTCAGTCTTTTTGAAGAGCTTTTAAATTCTCTTTTATGTTTTTTCTGGTTGTTTAAGAAATTTATTGTTCGCTTTTATTTTTACGTTTTTTATTTTTTGTTATTGGGTCCTAGAAATTATCCTGAGTACCTCATATTACTCGTGGGTCATATTATATTTCAAATAAGCTCACTTGGCGGTTGGTTCCGTATTTCTACTGATTCCGGTATGACATGATGACATACATAATTTCAAACGTTTAATTTTAATAGTTTATCTATACCTATTGACATAAAAGCGATGGGGGGCGAGCCCAGAACTTTTATTTATCCTACGATAGATAGTCGCCTGTCGCGTTTAGATCGTGTATTAAATCGGACCATGCTAGATTGCAAGTACATTGGTAAGTATATCAATATTAAGAAAGTATTTGGTAATTTTAAGTTGTAAATAAACTAAAAGAGTATGTATATATATTTCTGAGTTCATTTTTGTTTATATTTATGAATCAATTTTGATTGGATTTGTATGTTTGTTTGTTCGTTCTTTAAACTCTATAGATTTTATATGTATCCATATTTTTCGGTTAGTTGAGATTCTCCGAAGTTCTAATATATATGCCCATGAGTTACTTAGGTTTTAAAATGTTTTATCGTTTTCTGCTCGGTGGGATTTTGGGTATTCCTTCTACTTATCCATCAGACAGAGATAATTAGCCCCAAAAAATGACTTGTGGTACTGAGTATAATGTTTCTTTATTCTCTATTCATTAGGTGAACATGCCTTCCCCATTCTCTTCTCTAAACCATATAACTCCTAGCTCACGTGAGAGTTGTCGTTGCTTCGGTCTTTAGTACCCTTAGATCCCGCTCTCTCGTTTCTCTTACATGCTACACTTCCCTCCCTGTCGCCAGGTTTGCAAGGTATAAGGTGACGCCTTTATAACCGAGGATAAGTAAGACGCTTTACAGATAATTTGGAACAATCTGGTTCGTAGTGGTATTTCGAACTAGCATATATATTATTAAATCGCGCACACAGGGTAGGCCCCCAGTTTTGTGCTTTTAATAGGTTACTCCGTTCTAAGTACCTTCTATTCAAAAGCAGTAGGCCCCCTCCGAACCGTACGTGCACCTTTCAGCGCATACGGCTCTCCCTTGATCGCCTGCACGAAGAGTTGTGTATATTGTTAGTATAAATTCTCTTACGAGAAATCCAGGTTAATGAAGATTTCATTTTTTTATAGCAGGGACTACAGACAGATAGTTGAATAGATTTCTATTCCATGCTTGTGTGAGGTTTTGCTATATTCTTTAGATCAAGCTGACCACCTTTTCAAGGATTACCAATCCTTAATACTATGAGGTCTCTGACTTCTCAACGTAACATATTATTCTATATTACTTTTACTTCTCAAAATTGTAGACTTTAAGTCTGCGATACTTTCTCTTTTGATATTTCTTTATTTTTTTGGATTTATGCCAGAATATTTACCTGAATGTAGTTTCATATGACATTCGTGGCAAAGCGGAACTTGTTTACGATTGATCGTTGCTACAAGTTTGTCAAATTCACTTAATTTGGGGTTAATTGTTTTTATGTGTTTTATGTGATGTACTTCTACATTTTCAGAAGAGTTACAATTGACACAGTTAAAATCAAATAAGTTTAGAGTGGATATTTTATAGTTAAACGGTTCCAGAGGGTCTGTAAGTTTGTACCCTGAGAAATTCATAGGCGTTCTTGTGATTTTGGGCCATTCGAAATTAACCTTTTATCTTTGTTATCACTGCCTTTGTAAGCGATGTCTATGTTTTTCCGTATTTCTTTATTATATTTCCTCTTCCTTTGTCAAGTTTGTTCATTATTGTTTTTATCATACTTTCCTTTAGAATCCATTGGATCTTGAGGAATTGTTTTTATTATCTGCAAAGCTATAGTAATTTATTAGTCCCTGATAAATGCTTCTGAATCTTAGGACTATATCCTTAAGAGGTATTACCGTTAGTTGGGGAATTCTTAAGAATTTAAATCTTCCAGGTTTTCTTATTAATAGACCTTTATTGGCTAGTCTGTTTATAATTTCGGTGATGGGAGCTGTCATTCATATGATTCCTCCTGGTAATCTTCTAATTCTTCCTTTTTCATTTTTGGTTCTCCTGATGTCATACTGTGATGCTACTCTTGTAATATAAGTACCAAGGAATTTGGCTCTTTCTTTTCTGGTATTAGTAATCTTGGTTTTTCGTAAGAGAGTTCAAGGTTAAATTCTAATAGAAAATCACCAATCTTTTCCTGATCTCTTTAGCTCTCTGATGATTGGATCATAATCCAAGCACTCAGTCATCGGCATATCTTACATAATTTAATTTGATGTATTCGGGATTAGGAATAGTAGATTTTATTCGGTTTCTTTTCCTTATGTTTTCTACAAACTCTTTTCTGAGATCTTTTGTGTCACAATTTCTTTCCATGAGTTCATTAATTTTATTTTTTAATCTATAGTTTCTGTTAATACATTTGTGATATTCCGGGTTGGTTTTATATGCCACTATACCTTGATTGTTTTTCTCAGACTCTTCTTTCATTTTCTCTATAAATAGGTCTAATTCATGAAGCATTACATTTGACAGGATAGGGCTTATAATTCCTCCTTGCGGTACTCCCAGATCAGTAGCAATGTATTTCCTTCTTGAGGTGTCTCATTCAATATAACCAGCTTTTACTAATTTTCAGTATAGGTTAAAGAATCTTACATCACTGATGTATTTTTTAACAATTTCTCAAGGATATGATGGTCTATGGTAGGGAAGAAATTTTTATATCACCTTCTATTATTCACGGAACACCTTTTCATTCTCTGATCTCTCTAAGTGCCGTATGGCAACTTCTGTTGGGTCTAAATCCATGAGACAGCTTACTGAATTTAGGTTCAAAAATGTATTCGAGGATTAGTTTCATAGACTGTTGTATAATCTTGTCTCTGGGTCCTGCTATTCCAAGTGGTCTTTCTTTTCCGTTAGGTTTAGGGATATACACTCTTCTTGCTGGTTTAGGCTTATATGATTCATTTAAAAGAGATAAGTGTATTTTTTGAATCATTCGCTGGAAATACCATCAAGTGTTTCTTTATCCGTTCCATATACCATATTACCTGGGTTACTTTTTATGGAGTTGTAAGACATCATTAAGGAGTATTCTCCTGAAAGTATTTGGAAGATATTAACCACTTTACCTTGTGTGTCGTATTCAATTTTCGAATCAAGATAATCATTAAAGTTTATCTTTTCAGTCTTTTTGAAGAGCTTTTAAATTCTCTTTTATGTTTTTTCTGGTTGTTTAAGAAATTTATTGTTCGCTTTTATTTTTACGTTTTTTATTTTTGTTATTGGGTCCTAGAAATTATCCTGAGTACCTCATATTACTCGTGGGTCATATTATATTTCAAATAAGCTCACTTGGCGGTTGGTTCCGTATTTCTACTGATTCCGGTATGACATGATGACATACATAATTTCAAACGTTTAATTTTAATAGTTTATCTATACCTATTGACATAAAAGCGATGGGGGGCGAGCCCAGAACTTTTATTTATCCTACGATAGATAGTCGCCTGTCGCGTTTAGATCGTGTATTAAATCGGACCATGCTAGATTGCAAGTACATTGGTAAGTATATCAATATTAAGAAAGTATTTGGTAATTTTAAGTTGTAAATAAACTAAAAGAGTATGTATATATATTTCTGAGTTCATTTTTGTTTATATTTATGAATCCAATTTTGATTGGATTTGTATGTTTGTTTGTTCGTTCTTTAAACTCTATAGATTTTATATGTATCCATATTTTCGGTTAGTTGAGATTCTCCGAAGTTCTAATATATATGCCCATGAGTTACTTAGGTTTTAAAATGTTTTATCGTTTTCTGCTCGGTGGGATTTTGGGTATTCCTTCTACTTATCCATCAGACAGAGATAATTAGCCCCAAAAATGACTTGTGGTACTGAGTATAATGTTTCTTTATTCTCTATTCATTAGGTGAACATGCCTTCCCCATTCTCTTCTCTAAACCATATAACTCTAGCTCACGTGAGAGTTGTCGTTGCTTCGGTCTTTAGTACCCTTAGATCCCGCTCTCGTTTCTCTTACATGCTACACTTCCCCCTGTCGCCAGGTTTGCAAGGTATAAGGTGACGCCTTTTATAACCGAGGATAAGTAAGACGCTTTACAGATAATTTGGAACAATCTGGTTCGTAGTGGTATTTCGAACTAGCATATATATTATTAAATCGCGCACTCTGATAATTCAAGATTCATCTTTGCCATTCCGAGTCTACATACTCACCGATAAAGTCTCTACGACCCCCCGATATGTACAAAGTAAAATGTCAAATTAAAAATAAATCTGTTATAACTTATTTTAAATTATTTAACATCTTGCCTGAGATTAAGTTCTGTACCTGCTAAGATGTCGCTTAAATTGCCTACTATTATAGGTTTCGCAGAAAACCAGCTATCTAGGTCAGTTTTGTCTTTCCAAAAATTTTCGACTTTCATCGAAAGTTAGACTATACCTTTATCTTTACTTTTAACTTAGGTATAAGACAAAAAAAAGATATTTTAATAATTTTATTTTTTATAGTAATTGTTTGAAAAAAGAATTTTTTTTTAAGGAATCCTTAAGTCGTAATAGAGTTTTTTAACTTTACGACTAATCTCCTAATAAACTGGATACCTGCTATTAAGGATATAATTACAACCAATGCAAATACTACTAAGGTAACCCTTCTATAAATTAACTTTCAGATATTTTTCTTAAAAATTCTTCTTTTGAAATACGACGTCTTTTCCCTAATAGGTTAGAGCTATAAGCTAATTCTACGATCTCTTTTAAAGCTTCATCAGTCTTGTATCCTTTAGTTCTTATAATCTCACAAACTTTTAAATATTATAATTATCAGCTTTGTACGTATTTAATTTAACTTTATCTAAAATAGGTTTTATATTATTTAATATTAAATCAACATTCTCCACTTGATATCTACTTGCGGACGGTAAATCATATACTGATCCGCAAGAAAAAAAGATTTTAATTCATATAAAAGTTCTTTGCAAGAAGATTCTTGAACTACTGTAAAATTAACCCTTACTCTTCTATAAGGTTTCATTTGAAAGGAAACATTAAAGCTTCCATCTCCATCAATTAGACCTGCGATAAAATCTAAAGACAAAGATAATTGTTTATCCGGAACTGGTACAGAAGGTACTAAAGAATAGATTTCTAGTTTTTCTGGTGCAGGAAGTTGACCGTGCTTAGATTCTAGAAATTTAAGTAAATCATCCTTAGACTCCTCCGTACGTCTTGTTGTCTCAACATTAAGATGGTGACTTGCATAGATTATTCGAAGTAGTCCCTCTAAATTTAAATGATTTTTCTTTAATTTCTTCTACTATGTTTTAAAAATTAAATATGCTTTAAGTTTACCGTACTTTAAAAGATATTTATCAAAATTGGAAATAATACATCTTTAAATGCACTCAAAGACTTTATTTCTAAATACACATTAGTTTTATTCTTACGAATATAACCTTCCCTAAGTACTTAAATAAACACTTAAACAGTCCCTCTTCAGAGAAATCTTGCCCAAAGAAGAAAATAGGTCTAGGTCTTACATATAAACCTGTCTTAGTTTTTCAAATGTTATAGTAAAACACCCATCAGATTGACTAAACCCGCTAATTCAACCATCAGTTATATTGAAATCCTTTTGTAAATTTTTATCTTCATTTAAACCACCACCCTTCGGAGAAACCTCCACAATAACATCATTTTTTGAAATCTTTTATTACATATTTGTTGACTTTTTTTATTTAACGTTTCATATTTGAGTCGATTAGTACTCTGTCTACCTCATCCTAGACGTGGGTCAGTGTATACCTACATACAAAGCTCACTTGACGGTTAACTAGTATCGCTACTAATGCCGGCACTTTACTAATTAAAATGCGTACTTTCCAACGTTATACGACAGCTGTGTCTTAACCTATTAACATTGGGACGTGGGGTGTCAGCCCAACCGTCTAACAATTCACCCTTCGAAGGTAGTTGCCTGTCGTATTAAGTCTTTAGCTGAAGCCGACTTAGCTACATATTTTATACTACTAACTTAGGACAACCAACTGAAGCAACTATAAAGCGAAGTAAAAAAACAATTTTTTCTTACAAATTACTATATTATTATCTATATCAAATTTTCCATATTATGTCTTATACCCTATTAAACTTGAAACTGTAAAGAACTGGCGTATTACACTAATTATTATACTTTTGGATCTTTATGCTATAACCGCCAAAGTAAAGTATATAATAATACAGCGTCCTGCCCTTTCGGGCAAAGTCGTTACGGGGTTATATTCAGCAGTTGGTTGATTGTTTCATAAACTGAATAAACTTCCCTCGGTATTGCCATGACACCTTATGGGGTGTTTTAGGTTCCACCGACATGAGCCAGATTTCTATTAATATACTCATTAATAGGGCGAAAATTCACCATACTTACCATAGTTCTTCGGATATCTATGCTACGATAACCCGTTCGGACTTTTATGTCTGGATAGGTAGGCTCTCGCGAGCTTTCCCCCCACTAGAACGGTGCGTGAACCTTTCAGCTCACACCGCTCAGGCAACCACTCTCGAAATTCAAGCTTTTTGTTCTCTAGCTTTTCTTTCTAGCCATATTTAGCTATTTTACTATTTACTAGCTAAGCAACCATTGCTATAGCTAAGAAACAATAAAACGGTTTCACCGATTCTTTAAGTCAGCGACCTTTCGGTCTAAGTATTTGATTAATTACTTCAAAGGGTGCTATTTTTAACCTTTGAAGCTATATTCTGCTTGAATTATGATTAATGATTAATAAGATATTACCTTGAATCCACGTGTCTTAAAAGCTATCTAAAAGGTCATATATACAACAGCAATAAAACTACCTACCTCTATTCATTTGTGATTTTAGGGCTAAGATTTTTCTAATCCAGTTTTACTTAAATGTGCCTTGTCTTTTATTAAATCTGCTACCTTTTTAAAATCTGAAATCTAAAGCTTTTGATCCTAGTATAGGATGTTCTTCAATAAAAGGAATTATTTTAAGCATCAGATTTTCAAATTTAGCTACACTAAACTCTCCTACAGAATCTCCTGATTTTTGTACAGAACCGTAATCAAAATAGGCTACAATAGATCTCAAGTTCCAAATCACGGTTATGTTGAGCGACTTTAAATCGTAAAGTAACCCCTACTCCCAGTTTGGTTTTAGCTCTGTAAGTATCAACCAGAAAGCAACCTTCACCTGTGATAAATCCTGCTAATCATTCAGCATCTTTTATAGAAACAGAAGGGACTGAAAGTTTAATAGCTGGAACAATATCAGGAAAACTAACCTTTAGTTTGTCAGATAGCCCTTTATTTAAAGCCCTCATACTAACTATATTAAGTAATCCTTCTTCCGTTAAATGCTCTTTATTAACCATAGTAGTATTACAGCTTTAAATAATAAAAATCTCCATGTTTTTACTTAAAAGGGATACTGCTCAAAATGGTTAATTATAATCCTAAGTCTTTTAAAGAGTTGACATAATATGTAGCTTTATCTTTAAAACTTTTATGTTTCCTACTTTAAAGAAATTTTGTATTAATTTTAATAATTCTAAATCTTTTATGTAACTCTATATTTTAAGAAGGCTGAACTTCCACTTTGTTTAACTTTGGTGCTTTTGGTTATACCTATATAAAAACAACCTTCTGCGTCTGTAAACCCAGTTATAAATCAAGGGCTCAAAGCTTTATTACCTAGTTCATTAATTAAAGATCCAGTTACTGTGCTATTACGACGTATAAATCGATTTTTGAATTGTATTTGTTTATAAAGATTTTTAAAAAATATTACGAAGACTTTAAATAATAATTAAAAGCGAGTTGAATAATCTACGATTATACCTTGAGTAACTCCAAAGACATCGACTAATGCACCTTGATTTTGCCCCCGTTTAAGCTCTGGATTATTCAACCTAACCGTTTCTTCCTGGTTCGAGGTCTGTCAGAGGCCTTTTTATCTCCTGAAGTATTACAACTCGCTTACAGAAATATTCATCTAACCGTCAACTGGTGTCACCTTTATAACCAGCAGCGTTTCGCTAGACGATTTCCTCTCTTGCCATGTTTCGCCAACAATTTTATTAGTTCAAATATTTTTCATATTCAAGGTGTAATGGTTTTGCCATTACTCGCGGATGGTT
>CADCWY010000023.1:0-117933 GCA_902806535.1 Hypoxylon rickii
TTAATATAAATTTTTAATAAAAATTTGTTTTTAATTATTATTAATTATTTTAAAAAGCTTAAAATAATAAAAATAATTATATTAATAAATTTAAATAATATTTTTAAAAAATAAATTTCGTTTTTTTTTAATATTTATTATATTATAAAAATATAATAAATTTAATTTTATATTATATTTTCGATAATTTTTTTAAGTAAAATAATTTTATATTTTTTATAACATTTTTGTATTAATGTTTATAAATATATATATAATTATAAAACGTTATTTTAATATTAAATAAAATAAAAATCTAATATTATTATAATTAAATTACGACTTATACATTTTAATATTAAAATTAATAAGAAAAATATAATAAAAATAATTAAAATATTATAAATATTTTTAGATAAATTTTTTTATATTAATAAATTTTAAATTTAAAAAAAAAAGTAATAATTATTATTATCGTTTATTATATTTATTAAATTATATTTTAATTATAATATATTTTATTTAAACTTTTATTAAATTTAAAATTTAATTAATAAGTTTTAAATGTTTATTAAAATTTACGAAATTATAAAAATAATTAAATAATATAATTATAAATATAATAATAACGATAAAAATAAAAAAAAATTATTAATATTATATTAATTATAAATATTATAAAATAAATAAAAAAAAAGTAAATATAATGTTAAATAAATTTTAAAAATAATATAAAACGACGTTATTAAATTTATAAAAAAAAATATTAATTTATTAAATATTTTAAATAAACGTAAAAATTTAGGAAAAATTAAAAAAAATTAAAATAGGTTTTTTTAATAAAAATTATATAATATTTTTTAATTAATTATAAAAATTTAATAATTTTAATTTAAAATAAAATTAAAAAATGTAATAATTAAATTAAAAATAAATTTTAAAAAAAACGATAACTTATTTTAATTATAATTTATTTATCCGATTAAATATTTTAATATTATATAACCGTATATTTTTTATTAAATAAATTAGCTTTTAATAATATTTTTTCTAAATTAATATATAAAAACGTTTTTTAAAAATTATATTTAATATAAAACTATTTATATTTTTACGGTTAAAAAAACAATATTTAATTTTATTAAATATTTCGATAAATATTTAAAATAAATAATATTTATGCCGATAAAATTAATATCCGTTTCGGTAATAAATAACTTATAAAATTTTTAAAACCGTTATTATTAATATTTTATTTAATTATATAAATTTTATATTATAAATATCGATATTTTATTTTATTTTCGCAAAAATATAAATTAATTAAAAGTTTATTTTAATAATATTATTAATTAATTAATATATAAAAATAATATTATAATTAATATTTAAAAATAAAGATATTTATAGTTTTATTTTAAAAATACCATTTTTTACGAAATAAAATTATAATGTTTTTATATTTATTTTAATTATTATTAGTTATTAAATTATATAATTTTTAAATAAAATTAATTATAATGTTAAAATTAATAATATAAAAAAATTAATAAATTTATTATTATTATTAAATTAAAGATAAAGTTTTTAAAATTTAAATTTAATTTAAAAAATTTATATAAATTTAATTATAAAATAATTATTAATGTTATATATTTAAATAAATAATTTATTTTTACGTTATTAATACGGTTATAAGTTTTTAAATAATACGTTTTTTTAAAAAATTTTTATTAAAAAAATTTAAAAATGTTTAAATAATATTAAATTAATATTTATTTTAAATTTTAATGTTATTATTATAATATTAATATTAATTTTAATAATATTAAATTTAAAAATAAAGCTTATATTATAAAATCATTTATTATTAAGTTTTAATAAAAGTATATTAATTAATTAATAAAGTTAAAATATTATAATTTTATATAATAAATTTATAAAATTATAAATAATAAATTTTAAAGATTTAATTTTAACGTATTTTAATTTTAAATAATAATAAAAATAATTAACGATATTATTAATTTTAATAAATTTATTTTTTATTTTATTTATATTTAACGTATATTTTAAAATTAATATAAATTTATTATTAATTTTAATTAAATTTAAAAAGCTTAAATTATTTAAAAATAATAATAAAAATTAAAAATTAAAATATAATAATTAATTAAAAACGTTTTAAATATAAAAAATAATTTAATATTTATAAAATGTTTTTATATCGTTTTTAATAAAAAGCGAAGTTTTTATTATTAAAAAAGGTAAATAAAAAGCCTTTATAAAATTATTATTATTATTAATAAAATATTATTATTATTTTAACGTATTAAATGGTATTTTAATTTTAAAAATATTTATATTAAATTATATATTTAATTTTAAAAAATGTTATAATTTATAAAAAATAAAATTTAATTATTTAAATTAATTTTTAATTTTAATAATTACGTAATTATATTAAAAAAAATTTTATATATATAAATAATTTTTTTAATATTATAACTTATATTTTATAATAAAAAAAAGAAATAATTTCGTTTTAATATTAAGTTTTCGTAAATAAAAAATAATTATATTAAATAAATTATATAAAGTTTTAAATATAAAAAAATTAAATATTTTATTTTCGGAAAGTATTTTTTAATTTAAAATATATAATTTAATAATTATTAAAATATGATAATTTTTAAGTATATATAATTTATAAAATTAAAAATAAAAATATTTTAACCTTTTATAAAAATTATAATTAATAATTTTAAATTATAATAATTTTATAAAATTTATTATAATATATACATTTATTATTTAAAAAATTAATTAATGTTTAATATTTATTTTAATATTTATATTATATTATTAAAAATAAAAATTATAATTTAAAATATTATTATAATTTATATTTAATTTATTACGTTAATATAAAAAATAATTTTTATATATTTATTTATTAAATTAAAAATAAATATTTTAAAAATGTTATTATATATTATTAAATTATTATATAATTTTATTAATTTAAAATATATTAATTTAAAATATATTTATATTATTATTAATAATAATTATATAAAATTATTAATATTTAACTTATATTTATTTATAATAAATTAAAACTTTAAATTTATCGGTTTTAAACGGATAATATTTTTTAATAATAATATTAACGAATTTTTTATTATTAAAAATAAAATATTTATAAAAATTTAAATTAAAATATATTTTTAAAAATCTTAAATAAAAAAAATTAAAAATTTAACGGCTTTATATTAATATTTATAAGAAAATTATATTATATTTATTATATAAAAAGTTAAACTAAAAAATTAATTTATTAAATTTTAAATTTTTTAAATATAATTAAAAAATTTATTAAATAATAAACTTATAAAACTTATATTTTATTAATTTATTAATTTAAAATTACTTTTAATTATTTAATAATAATAATATTTATAATTTAAACTTAAAAAGTAAAACATTTAATTTTAAAATTTAATAATAAATAAATAATAAAAATTAAAAATTTAATTATTAATTTTAATTTTTAAAATTTTTTACTTTTATATTTTTATTAATAAATTATTTATAAATAATTAAAATTTTAATTTATAAATTAATTATATTATTATTTTAAAAAATAAACGATTAATTAAATAAAATAATAAAATATAAATTATTAAAAATATTATTTATTAATTATTTATTAAATATAAATATATAACATATAATATTTTAATTAATAAAATTTATAAAATAATTTAAAATTTAATATCGATTATATTATTTATTATATTATTAATATTATTTTAAAAAGTTTTTTTTAAAATTTATTTAATTTTATATATTAATTTTTTTTATATTAATACTTAATATAAATAAAAATATTAATAAAAAAATTAATAATTAATTTAATAATATTAAGATAATTATATAAAAATTAAAAAAATAAATAATATTTATTAAATTTATAATAATTATAATTTCGTTAATATTATAATTAAAACATTTTTAAATAAAGTTATAAAAATATTAATAAAAGATAAATTAAATTAATTTAAATTAAAAAAATAAGTAAAATAAAAATTAATATGAAATTTATAATTAATTAATTACGAAAAGAAAATAAAATAAGTAATAATTATATAATAATAATATATATTTATACGATATATATTTAATTAAAAAGTATTTATATATTTAAAATATATAAAAGTAAAATTTTATTTATTCCTTAAATTAGTTTTTTTTTAAATATAATAATATTATTATTTTATTAATTATTATTTTATTTAATTATTATTTTAATTAAATATATATATTTATTAACATTAATATTTATTTTTAAATTTTTAATATTATTATTTATAACGTTAATATAATAATTCGGAAAATGTAAAAAAAACTTAGCTTTATTATTATTTAAGGAAGTTATGTTACATAAAAGTAAGGAAAAAAAAAAAAATTAAAAATCTACGATTTTTTATTAATTTATTATTTTATTTTAAGCATAAATTATTAAGGATGGTTTATACACTTTTTAAAGCCGTAACAGTTAATATTAACTTTAATAATATTAAGTTTAAAAATAAAGCTTATATTATAAAAATTATTTATTATTAAATTTTAATAAAAATATATTAATTAATTAATAAAGTTAAAAATATTATAATTTCGTATAATAAATTTATAAAATTATAAATAATAAATTTTAAGGATTTAATTTTAATATATCGATTTTAAATAATAATAAAATAATTAACGATATTATTAATTTTAATAAACTTATTTTATTTTATTTATATTTAACATATATTTTAAAATTAATATAAATTTATTATTAATTTTAACTTAAATTTAAAAAGCTTAAACTATTTAAAAACTATAATAAAATTAAAAAATTAAAAGTATAATAATTAATTAAAAATATTTTAAATATAAAAATAGTTTAAATATTTATAAAATGTTTTATATTTTTAATAAAAAATGAAATCCTTATTTACCGAAAAAAATAGATGAAAAAGCTTTTATAAAATTATTATTATTATTAATAAAAATATTATTATTATTTTTAATATATTAAATGGTATTTTAATTTTAAAAATATTTATATTAAGTTATATATTTAACTTTAAAAACATTATAACTTGTAAAAAAATTAAAATCTAATTATTTAAGCTAACTTCTAATTTTAATAATTACGTAATTATATTAGAAAAAATTTCATATATATATAAATAATTTTTTTTTATATTATAACTTTATACCTTATAATAAAAAAGGGATAACTTTATTTTAACATTAAAACTTTATATAAATAAAAAATAATCGCATTAAATAAATTATATAAAACCTTAAATATAAAAAATTAAATATTTTATTTTCGGAAAATATTTTTTAACTTAAAATATATAATTTAATAATTTATTAAAACGTGATAATTTTTAAATTACATATAATTTATAAAGTTAAAAATAAAAATATTTTAACTTTTATAAAAAGTTATAATTAATAATTTAAAACTATAATAATTTTAATAAAAATTTATTATAATATATACATTTATTATTTAAAAGTTAATTAATATTTAATATTTATTTTAACGTTTATATTATATTATTAAAAATAAAAATTATAATTTAAAATATTATTTAATGATTATATGATAATAATACGTATTTATACGATACGTATTTAATTAAAAAAGTACTTATATATTTAAAGCATATAAGAAACAAAGTTTTCCGTTTATTCCTTAAATTAATTTTTCTTTTTTTTTAAACATAATAAAATTATTGTTTCATCATTTATTATTTTTGTTTTTACTTATTATTTTTTATTAAATATACGTACTTATTAATATTGATTAATATTACTAAAATTAATAATATAAATTAATAAAATTAAAAAGTTATTATTACGATAACTTAAAAAATTTTATCGTAGTAATATACGTAATATTAATAATTAATTTTTATTACTTTATTTATAATAAAGCTTAACCTTTTTTTTTATAATTTATTTAAGTTTTTCGATAAAATTTAAAATTTTTTTATTACTTTTTATTTTTTTAATCTTAATTTCCTTTATAATAGTATAAGTAAGTTTTTAATATAATTTTAAGGTTATAACCTTAATAATAATTTTGTCGCTTAAAAAATAAATAAATTAAACGATTTATTTTTATATATTTTTAACTAATTTATTGTTTTAAAATAATAATTTAACCTTACGATTATAAAATGGTAATTAATTTTTAATATTAAACAGGTAATTTAAAAGTAAAAAAATACTTAAATATTTATAAGATTAATAAATTTTAAAATAATTAATAAAAATGTTAATTACGTTTATATAATAAAAAAACATTTAATATGTATTTAAAGTATTTTATAAAATTTAAGCTATTAAATTTTTTTAAATATCGAAATTA
Organism: Hypoxylon rickii; assembly: GCA_902806535.1. Lineage (NCBI taxonomy): Eukaryota > Fungi > Ascomycota > Sordariomycetes > Xylariales > Hypoxylaceae > Hypoxylon > Hypoxylon rickii. Next base: position 6,419 of record CADCWY010000023.1, read on the forward strand.
TTACGATTAATATTATAAAATATATTAATATAATAAAATATTTACATAAAATAATATAATTTTAATTATTTTAAAAACTTATTAATTTTTTAAAATGTATAATCCGTTATAATAAAATTTTAATAAATTAATAAAAGTTTAATAAAAATGGTTTAATATATTAATATAGAAAATATTTATATATTATATAAAATTAAGTTTAATTTATCTTAAATTATAAATAATAAAACAAATGTAAATAATAATATATGGTTACTTTTTATAAATTTTTAATTTTAATCCATTTACTACTTTAATTAAACCTTTTTTAATTAACTATTATTTTTATTATTTAAACGTTTAATACCTTTACCATTTATTTTATTTACTTTTAATAATTTACCTTTATTATTTTATATATCGTCCTTAAATTAATCGTAAAATTTAATTAATTAACCCTTCTTAAATTTTTTCCTTTCCTTAACCACTAATTAATTAAAATAAATTTAATAAATAATTTCCTTTCTTTTTTCCTTCCGGTTTTTCGAAATTATTAATGTTTTTTACCCTTAATTACCTTATAATTTTCTACCTTTTATAAATCCATAAAATGGTAATTAAAGATATAACCTTTAATAAAATGGTAAAAATAAATATCTTAATTTGCCGTATTAAAAAACATTATTAAACTTTTTAAACCGTTAATAAATAATTTATATATAACTTAAATAATACTTTTAAACGTTATATTAAAAAATAAAATTAACTTAATAAAATTATAATTTCTTTTTAAATAACTTAATTATTTATACCGATAAATAATTATTAATAATAAACTTTAATATTTATCGGTAATTATTTAAGTAATAATTATTATAATATTTTTTAGCGTAAGTTTTTAATAAAATATATTTCTAATTATTATTAACCATTTTAAAAAGCTTAAAATAATAAGAATAATTATATTAACAAATTTTATAATATTTTTAAAAATAAGTTTTATTTTTTTCGATATTTATTATATCATAAAAATATAATAAACTTAATTTTACGTTATATTTTTAATAATCCTTTTAATAAAATAGTTTTATATTTTTTATAACGTTTTTTATTACTAATATTTTATAAATATATACTTAGTTATAAAACACTATTTTAACATTAAATAAAATAAAATCTAATATTATTATAATTAAATTATAATTACATTTTTAATATTAAAATTAATAAAAAAATATAAATAAAATAACTTAAAAATATTATAAATACTTTTTAATAAATTTTTCTAATATTAACAAATTTTCGGTCCTAAATTTAAAGGAAAATAATAATTTATCGCCGTTATTTACCGTATTTATTAAATTATACTTTAATTATAACATACCTTATTTAAATTTTCGTTAAAACTTAAAAACTTAATTAATAAGTTTTAAACGTTTATTAAAATTTATAAAATTATAAAAATAGTTAAATAATATAATTATAAATATAACGATAATAACGAAAATAAAAATTATTAATATTATATTAATTAAAAATATTATAAAATAGATAAAAAAATAAATATAACATTAAATAAACCTCGAAAATATAAAAATAACATTATTAAATTTATAAAAAAAAATATTAATTTATTAAACATTTTAAATAAAAACATAAAAACTAAAAAAACTAAAAACTAAATAAAATTTTTCTAATAAAAATTACATAATATTTTTAGCTAATTATAAAAATTTAACAATTTTAACTTAAAATAAAATTAAAAAATATAACGATTAAATTAAAAATAAATTTTAAAGATAATAATAATTTATTTTTAACTATAACTTATTTATTTAATTAAATATTTTAACATTATATAACCACATATTTTTATTAAATAAATTAATCTTTAATAATATTTTTCTTAAATTAATATATAAAAACATTTTTAAAAATTATATTTAATATAAAACTACCCGTATTTTTATAATCGAAAAAGCTAATATTTAATTTTTATTAAAAACATTTTAATAAACGCTTAAAAATAAATAACATTTATACCGATAAAATTAATATTTATTTCGGCGATAAATAACCTATAAAATTTCTTAAAATTATTACCATTAATATCTTATTCGGCCACATAAATTTTCATGTTATAAATATCGATACATTATTTTTATTTTCGTTTAAAAACATAAATTAATTAAAATTTACTTTAATAACGTTATTAACCAGTTAATATATAAAAACGGCATTATAATTAATATCATTTAAAAATAAAATATTTATAATTTTATTTTAAAAGTATTACTTTTTTATAAAAATAAAATTATAACGCTTTTATACCTATTTTAATCACTTATTAATTATTAAATTATACAACTTTTAAATAAAATTAGTTATAACATTAAAATTAATAATATCAAAAATCAACAAATTTTATTATAATTATTAAATTAAAGGTAAGATTTTTAAAAGTTTAAATTTAACTTAAAAAACTTTAACATAAATTTTAATTACGAAATAATTATTAATATTATATATTTAAATAAATAATTTATATTTTATATTATCGATATAATTATAAACTTTTAAATAATATATTTTTAAAAACCTTTTATTAAAAAAAAGGAAATGTTTAAATAATATTAAATTAACATTTATTTTAAATTTCTTAACGTTATTACTAATAATATTAACATTAATTTTAATAATACCGAATTTAAAAATAAAGCTTATATTATAAAATTATTTATTATTAAATTTTAATAAAAACATATTAATTAATCGATAAAGTTAAAAAATATTATAGCTTTATATAACAAGCTTATAAAATCATAAATAATAAACTTTAAAATTTAATTTTAACATATTTTAATTTTAAATAACGATAAAAATAATTAATAATACCGTTAATTTTAATAAACTTATTTTTACCTTATTTATATTTAACGTATATTTTAAAATTAACATAGATTTGCCGTTAATTTTAACTTAAACTTAAAAAACTTAAATTATTTAAAAATAATAATAAAAATTAAAAGTTAAAAATATAATAATTAATTAAAAACGTTTTAAATATAAGAAACGATTTAAACACTTATAAAACGTTTTTATATCGTTTTTAATAAAAAGTAAGGTTTTTATTTATTAAAAAAGGTAAATAAAAAGCTTTTATAAAATTATTACCGTTATTAATAAAAACATTATTATTATTTTTAACATATTAAGCGGTATTTTAATCTTTAAAAATATTTATATTAAACCGTACACTTAATTTTAAAAAACGTTATAACTTATAAAAAAATTAGAAATTTAATTATTTAAGCTAACTTTTAATCTTAATAACTACGTAATTATATTAAAAAATTTTTATATATATAAACGATTTTTTTATATCGTAGCCTTGTATTTTATAATAAAAAAAGATAACTTTATTTTAATATTAAAGTTTCATATAAATGGAAAAATAATCGTATTAAGTAAATTATATAAAACCTTAAATATAAAAGAATTAAATACCTTATTTTTAAAAGGTATTTTTAACTTAAAATATATAATCCGATAATTTATTAAAATATAACAATTTTTAAATCATATATAATTCGCAAAGTTAAAAATAAAAACACTTTAACCCTTTATAAAAGTTATAATTAATAATTTAAAACTATAATAATTTTAATAAAAATTTATTATAATATATATACTTACCATTTAAAAGTTAATTAACGTTTAATATTCGTTTTAATATTTATATTACGTTATTAAAAATAAAAATTATAATTTAAGATATTATTATAACTTATATTTAATTTATTACGTTAATATAAAAATAATTTTTATATATTTATTTATTAAATTAAAAAAATAGCTTAAAAATATTATTACGTATTATTAAATTATTATATGATTTTATTAAATTTAAAACGTATTAATTTAAAATATATTTATATTATTACTAATAATAATTATATATAAAATTATTAATGTTTAATTTATATTTATTTATAATAAAATTAAAACCTTTTAAATTTACCGGTTTTTAAATAAATAACACCTTTAACATTAACATTAATAAATTTTTATTATTAAAAATAAAATATTTATAAAAATTAAAATTAAAATATACCCTTAAAAATTTTAAATAAAAAATTAAAGACTTTAATAATTTTTATATTAATATTTATAAGAAAAGTTATACCGTGTTTATTATATAAAAAATTAAACTAAAAATTTAACTTATTAAATTTTAAATCTTTAAATATGATTAAAAGATTTATTAAATAATAAACTTATAAAACTTATATTTCGTTAATTTACTAATTTAAAACTACTTTTAATTATTTAATAATGGTTTAATATTTATAATTTAAACTTAAAAAATAAAAGTATTTAACTTTAAAATTTAATGATAAATAAATAATAAAGATTAAAAATTTAATTATATTAATTTCGATTTTTAAGATTTCCATTTTACGTTTTTATTAATAAATCATTTATAAATAATTAAGATCTTAATTTATAAATCGGTTACGTTATTATTTTTAGGAATAAACAATTAACTAAATAAAATAATAAAATATAAATTACTAAAAATATTATCCATTAATTATTCATTAAATATAAATATATAACGCGTAATATTTTAATTAATAAAATTTATAAAATAGTTTAAAAGTTTAATATTAATTATATTATTTATTATACCATTAATATTATTTTAAAACATTTTTTTTTTTAAAATTTCCTAATCTTATATATTAATTTTTTTCCTTATATTAATACCTAATATAAATAAATAACATTAATAAAAAAGGTTAATAATTAATTTAATAATATTAAAGTAATTATATAAAAATCGGAAAATAAATAATATTTATTAAATTTATAATAATTATAATTTCGTTAACGTCATAATTAAAATATTTTTAAATAAAATTATAAAGATATTAATAAAAATAATTAAATTAATTTAAAATTAAAAAGATAAATAAAATAAAAACTAATATAAAGTTTATAATTAATTAATTACGAAAAAAAATAAAGTAAATAATAATTATATAATAATGGTATGTATTTATATGATATATATTTAACTAAAAAGTATTTATATATTTAAAATATATAAAAAGTAAAGTTTTTACTTATTTTTAAATTAGTTTTTTTTTTAAAACATAATAAAATTATTATCTTACCACTTATTATTTTTATTTTTACTTATTATTTTTATTAAATATACGTACCTATTAATATTAATTAATATTATTAAAAATCAATAATATAAATTAATAAAATTAGAAAAGTTATTATTATAATAACTTGGAAAATTTTATCGTAATAATATATGTAACATTAATAATTAATTTTTACCGCTTCGTTTATAATAAAATTTAATCCTTTTTCTTTTATAATTTATTTAAGCCTTTTCGATAAAATTTAAACTTTTTTATTATTTTTTTATTTTTAACCTTAATTTTTCCTATAATAATATAAATAAGTTTTTAATATAACCTTAAAATCATAACTTTAATAATAACTTTATTATTTAAGAAAATATAAACGAATTAAATGATTTATTTTATATATTTTTAACCGATTTATTATTTTTAAATAATAATTTAATTTTATAATTATAAAGTAATAATTAATTTTTAATATTAAATAAGTAATTTAAAAACAAAAAATATTTAAATATTTATAAAATTAATAAACTTTAAAATAATTAATAAAAATGTTAATTATACTTATATAATAAAGGAAATATTTAATATATATTTAAAGTATTTTATAAAATTTAAATTATTAAATTTTTTAAATACCGAAATTATTATAATTAATATTATAAAATACGTTAATATAATAAAATATTTACATAAAACAATATAATTTTAATTATTTTAAAAACTTATTAATTTTTTAAAATATATAATCCGTTATAATAAAATTTTAATAAATTAATAAAAACTTAATAAAAATAATTTAATATATTAATATAAAAATATTTATATATTATATAAAATTAGGTTTAATTTACTTTAAATTATAAATAATAAAGTAAACGTAAATAATAATATATAATTATTTCTTTATAAATTTTTAATTTTAATAAATTAAAGTTATAATTTTAATTTATTTATTACTTTAGCTAAACTTTTTTAATTAATTATTATTTTTATTATTTAAATGTTTAATACCCTTATTATTTATTTCATTTATTTTTAATAATTTATTTTTATCGTTTTATATATTACTTTTAAACTAATCGTAAAGTTTAATTAATTAATTTTTTTAAACTTTTTCCTTTCCTTAACTATTAGCTAATTAAAAATAAATTTAATAAATAATCTCTTTTTCTTTTTTCCCCGGTTTTTCCGAAATTATCGATATTTTTTTATTTCTTAATTACTTTATAACCTTTTATTTTTATAAATTTATAAGGTAATAATTAAAGGTATAACCTTTAATAAAATGATAAAAATAAATATTTTAATTTGTTATATTAGAAAAACGTTATTAAACCCTTTAAACTATTAATAAATAATTTATATATAACTTAAATAATATTCTTAAATATTATATTAAAAGAATAAAATTAATTTAATAAAAATTACAATTTTTCTTTTAAATAACTTAATTACTTATACCGATAAATAATTATTAATAATAAATTTTAATATTTATCGGTAATTATTTAAATAATAATTATTATGATATTTTTTAACATAAATTCTTAATAAAATATATCCTTTAATTATTATTAATTACTTTAAAAAACTTAAAATAATAAAAACAATTATATTAATAAACCTTACGATATTTTTAAAAATAAGTTTCGTTTTTTTTAATATTTATTATATCATAAAAATATAATAAACTTAATTTCACATTATATTCTTAATAATTTTTTTAGTAAAATAATTTTATACTTTTTATAACATTTTTATTATTAATGTTTTATAAATATATATTTAACTATAAAACGCCATTTTAATATTAAATAAAATAAGATTTAATATTATTATAATTAAATTATAATTACGTTTTTAATGTTAAAATTAATAAAAAATATAAGTAAAAATAATTTAAAAATATTATAAATATTTTTAATAAATTTTCTTTATATTAATAAACTTTCGGTCTTAAATTTAAAGGAAAATAATAACTTATCGCCGCCATTTATTATGCTTACCAAGTTATATTTTAATTATAACATACCTTATTTAAACTTTTATTAAAATTTAAAAATTTAATTAATAAGCTTTAAACATTTATTAAAACCTATAAAATTATAAAAATAACTAAGTAATATAATTATAAATATAACAATAACAATAAAAATAAAAAACCATTAATATTATATTAATTAAAAATATCATAAAATAAATAAAAAAATAAATATAACATTAAATAAACCTTAAAAATATAAAAATAACATTATTAAATTTATAAAAAAAGGATATTAATCCATTAAACATTTTAAATAAAAACGTAAAAAACTAGAAAAGATTAAAAATTAAACGAAATTTTTAATAAGAATTATATAATATTTTTAATTAATTATAAAAACTTAACAATTTTAACTTAAAATAAAACTAAAAAATATAATAATTAAATTAAAAATAGATTTTAAAAATAATAATAATTTATTTTTAATTATAACTTATTTATTTAATTAAATATTTTAATATTATATAATCATATATTTCTTATTAAATAAACTAATTTTTAATAATATTTTTTCTTAAATTAATATATAAAAACATCTTTTAAAAATTATGCTTAATATAAAATTACCCATATTTTTATAATCGAAAAAACTAATATTTAACTTTTATTAAAAATATCTTAATAAATACTTAAAAATAAATAATATTTATGTTAATAAAATTAATATCCGTTTCGGTAATAAACAACTTATAAAATCTTTTAAAATTATCATTATTAATATTTCGTTTAATTATATAAATTTTCACGTTATAAATATTAATATTTTATTTTTATTTTTACTTAAAAATATAAATCGATTAAAATTTACTTTAATAATATTATTAATTAACTAATATATAAAAACGACATTATAATTAATATTACTTAAAAATAAAAATATTTATAATTTCATTTTAAAGGCATTACTTTTTTATAAAAATAAAATTATAACATTTTTATACCCGCTTTAATTATTTATCGGTTATTAAATTATATAACTTTTAAATAAAGCTAATTATAACATTAAAATTAATAATATTAAGAAAATTAATAAATTTTATTATTATTATTAAATTAAAAGTAAGGTTTTTAAAAGTTTAAATTTAACTTAAAAATCTTAATATAAATTTTAATTATAAAATAATTATTAACGTTATACATTTAAATAAATAACTTATATTTTATATTATTAATGCGGTTATAAACTTTTAAATAACACATTTTTAAAAACCTTTTATTAAAAAATTTAAAAATGTTTAAATAATATTAGATTAACACTTATCTTAAATTTTTAACGTTATTATTTATAACGTTAATATTAATTTTAATAATACTAAATTTAAAAATAAAGCCTATATTATAAAAATTACTTATTATTAAATTTTAATAAAAATACATTAATTAATCGATAAAATTAAAAATATTATAACCCCATATAATAAACTTATAAAATTATAAATAATAAACTTTAAAAATTTAATTTTAATATATTTTAATTTTAAATAATAATAAAACAATTAATAATATCGCTAATTTTAATAAATTTATTTTTACCTTATTTATATTTAACACATACCTTAAAATTAATATAAATTCGCTATTAATTTTAACTTAAACTTAAAAACCTAAGCTATTTAAAAATAATGGTAAAAATTAAAAATTAAAAACATAATAATTAATTAAAAATACTTTAAATATAAAAATAACTTAAGCATTTATAAAACGCTTTTATATCGCTTTTAATAAAAATAAAATCCTTATTTATTAAGAAAAAATAAATAAAAAACCTTTATAAAATTATCATTATTATTAATAAAAACATTATTATCATTTTTAACATATTAAATAACACTTTAATTTTTAAAATACCTATATTAAATTATATATTTAACTTTAAAAACATCACAACTTATAAAAAACTAAAAATCTAATTATTTAAGTTAATTTTTAATCCTAATAATTATATAATTATATTAAAAAAATCTTATATATATAAACAATTTTTTATATTATAACTTTATACTTTATAATAAAAAAAAGATAATTTTACTTTAACATTAAAACTTTATATAAATGAAAAAATAATTATATTAAGTAAATTATATAAAACTTTAAATATAAAAAATTAAATGCCTTATTTTTAAAAAGTATTTTTAATTTAAAGTGTATAATTTAGTAATTTATTAAAATATGATAATTTTAAGTTATATATAATTTATAAAATTAAGAATAAAAATACCCCGGTTTTTTAAAAAATTATAATTAATGGTTTAAAGTTATAATAATTTTAATAAAAATTTATTATAACGTACGTACTTACCATTTAAAAGGTTAATTAATGCTTAATATTTATTTTAATATTTATATTATATTATTAAAAATAAAAGTTATAATTTAAAATATTATTATAACTTATATTTAATCCGTTATATTAATGTAAAAATAATTTTTATATATTTATTTATTAAATTAAAAAGAAATATTTTAAGAAAATATTATTATATATTATTAAATTATTATATAATTTTATTAAATTTAAAACGTATTAATTTAAAATATATTTACGTTATTATTAATAATAATTATATATAAAATTATTAATATTCGATTTATATTTATTTATAATAAAATTAAGATTTTTAAATTTACCGATTTTTAAATAAATAATATTTTTAATATTAATACCGATAAATTTTTATTATTAAAAATAAGGTATTTATAAAAGTTAAAATTAAAGTATACTTTTAAAAATTTTAAATAAAAGAATTAAAAATTTTAATGATTTTTATATTAATGTTTATAAGGAAAATTATGTTATATTTATTATATAAAAAGTTAAATTAAAAATTTAGTTTATTAGATTTTAAATCTTTAAATATAGTTAAGAAATTTATTAAATAATAAATTTATAAAACTTATATTTTATTAATTTACTAACTTAAAATTACCTTTAATTATTTAATAACGGTTTAACATTTATAACTTAAATTTAAAAAGTAAAAATATTTAATTTTAAGATTTAATAATAAATGGATAATAAAGATTAAAAATTTAATTATATTAATTTTAACCTTTAAAACTTTTACTTTTATATTTTCATTAATAAATCATTTATAAATAATTAAAATTTTAATTTATAAATTAGTTATATTATCGTTTTTAAAAATAAATAATTAACCGAGTAAAATAATAAAATATAAATTATTAAAAATATTATTTATTAGTTATTTATTAAATATAAATATATAACGTGTAATGTTTTAATTAATAAAATTTATGAAATGGTTTAAAGGTTTAACATTAATTATATTATTTATTATATTATTAATATTATTTTAAAATATTTTTTCTTTTTAAAATTTCCTTAATTTTATATATTAATTTTTTTTCTTATATTAATATTTAATATAAATGGGTAATATTAATAAAAAAATTAATAATTAATTTAATAATATTAAAATAATTATATAAAAATTAGGAAATAAATAACATTCGTTAAATTTATAATAATTATAATTTTATTAACGTTATAATTAAAGCATTTTTAAATAAGATTATAAAAATATTGGTAAAAAATAATTAAATTAATTTAAGATTAGAAAAATAAGTGAAATAAAAATTAACATAAAGTTTATAATTAATTAATTACGAAAAAAATAAAATAAGTAATAATTATATAATAATAATATATACTTATATAATACGTATTTAATTAAAAGAAATATTTATATACTTAAAACATATAAAAATAAAATTTTCCATTTATTCCTTAAATTAACTTTTCCTTTTCCTTTTTAGATATAATAAAATTATTATTTTACCACTTATTATTTCTGTTTTTACTTGTCATTTCTTATTAAACGTACGTATTTATTAACATTATTATAATTTATATTTAATTTACGACGTTAATATAAAAGATAATTTTATATATTTACGTATTAAATTAAAAATAAATATCTTAAAAAACGTTATTATATATTATTAAATTATTATATAATTTCGTTAAATTTAAAATATATTAATTTAAAATATATTTATATTATTATTAATAATAATTACGTATAAAATTATTAACGTTTAACTTATATTTATTTATAATAAAATTAAAACCTTTTAAATTTATTAATTTTTAAATAAATAACATTTTAATATTAATACCGATAAATTTTTATTATTAAAAATAAAACATTTATAAAAGTTAAAATTAAAACATACCCTTAAAAATTTTAAATAAAAAATTAAAAACTTTAATAACTTTTACATTAATATTTATAAAAAAATTACACCGTATTTATTATATAAAAAGTTAAATTAAAAATTTAACTTATTAAATTTTAAATTTTCGGATATAATTAAAAATTCATTAAATAATAAACTTATAAAGCTTATATTTTATTAATTTATTAATTTAAAATTATTTTAATTATTTAATAACGATTTAATATTTATAATTTAAACTTAAAAAATAAAAATATTTAACTTTAAAATTTAATAATAAATAAATAATAAAATTAAAGACTTAATTATATTAATTTTAACTTTTAAAATTTCCGCTTTTACATTTTATTAATAAATTATTTATAAACAATTAAAATTTTAATTTATAAATCGGTTACGTTATTATTTTCGGAAATAAATAATTAATTAAATAAAATAATAAAATATAAATCATTAAAAATATTATCCACTAATTATTTATTAAATATAAATACGTAACATATAATATTTTAATTAATAAAATTTATAAAATAATTTAAAATTTAACATTAATTATATTATTTATTATATTATTAATATTATTTTAAAATAACTTTTCTTTTTAAAATTTTTTAATTTTATACATTAATTTTTTTTATATTAATATTTAATATAAATAAATAACATTAATAAAAAAGTTAATAATTAATTTAATAATATTAAAATAATTATATAAAAATTAAGAAATAAATAACATTCGTTAAATTTATAATAATTATAATTTTATTAATATTATAATTAAAACATTTTTAAATAAAATTATAAAAACATTAATAAAAAATAATTAAATTAATTTAAAACTAAAAAATAAATAAAACGGAAAATTAACATAAAATTCGCAATTAATTAATCGCGAAAAAAAATAAAATAAATAATAATTATATAATAATAATATATATTTATATAATATATATTTAACTAAAAAATACTTATATATTTAAAATATATAAAAATAAAATTTTTCGCTTATTTTTAAATTAACTTTTCTTTTTTTTAAAATATAATAATATTATTATTTTATTTAATTATTATTTTTATTTTACTTATCATTTTTATTAAATATATATATTTATTAATAATATTTAATATCGTAATAAATAAATTTTTAATATTTTTTAACTTTATATAATTATTTTATTATATCATTAATTTTTACCGGCATATTAATATATGTTTTAAATAATCGATAAAATAATATAATTATATATAAAAATAAATTTTTTAAAAAAATATATAATCGATTATTTAATATTATATTAAAATTTAAAAATTATAATCTAATTTTTCGTTAATTTAATCATATATTATATAATATAAATATTTCGTTATTAATTTTTAATATATATTAAACATATATTATTTATATATTAAAATAATCGTTAAATATATTTTATATCGTTATATTTTTAATAATAATAATTTTTAACGATAAAAACACATTTATATTTAAAGATTAAAAATCATTATTAATATAAAAAATAAATAAATTAATATAACCTTATTTTCGTATATAAATTACATAAATTTTAAATATATATAAATAATATAACCGTCGAAAATTAATAACCGTTAACTTTTTTTAAGGTTTAATTTTTAATAAAAAACATTTTTAACCACCGATTTATAATAATATAATTTGTTTAACTTTTTAATAATAATATATTTTCATTTAAATATTAATTTATTATTAAATTATTATACTTAAAGTTTTAATTTATTAAAACATATATTAATATATTTTTTAACTTTTAAATTAATATATTTAAAAAAAATAACTTACGATAAAATTTTTAATTTAAAAATATATATACGGTTAAAATAAAAACTACCGATTATTATATTATAATTATTTTCCTTTTTATACGCCGATTTTATTTATATTATATTTATTTATTAATATAATTAAATATCGCTTTTATATAACGTTTAAATAAAAATAAAAAACTTAATTTTTTATATCGTTTATTTTTAAACGTATATTATTTATAATTTTTAATTTTAACTTTAATTTTTAAATAACGATTTATAAACCGGTTAATTTAATTTACATTAATAATTTATAAATTATATTAAGCTTTAAACATTTTTAAATAAAATTAATTATATATCGTTTAATAAAAATTTTACCGTAAAACTTTTATATAATATTTAATTTATTAACTTTTATTTTTATTTTAAATATAATTTTTATAAAAATTCGACGTTAACGTAATAATTTTAATATATTTTAACCGTTTAAATATTATAAATAATATAACGTTATATTTAATAATAATTTTATTAATTAACATATTTTTTCGCACATTTTTAATAACGTAAAATAAATATATTTTATGCTTATTAAATTAATACATTTTAAAATTATTTTAATTTTTTAGATAATGTTTTAAAAGATTACTTTAAAAAGGTGTTTTAAAAGGTATTATAAAAGGCGGTTTATTGTAAAACCTGGTGGGGTTAGTTAGGTAGCTATATACCTACCTAATCTAGTACCTATCATTTTCCGCTATCATGCTTATAAAGTATTATTCCTACATCTCATCTTTTGCAGCCCATGGCAAAGCTTTCCACTCAAGCTATTAAAGGCCTGTTAGGGTATCGCTAAAAATCGCGGTACTGTTCATTGATGATCCAAGCGGCTCGGGGGGTCTGCGGAAGGCTGCTCGCCTCCCTCGAATACAAAGCAAACAAAATTGATATCCAGGTCTTTAGGTGGTGAGCAAGTAAAGCTTCTAAAAGTTGAACAGCCATCAGAAATCGCCAGAAGCTTTGAACCGGGGTGGCTTGGTCAGTGATTCCATGTTTAACCCTAAAAAAGGAGAGAGACAGAGAGAGAGAGAGACACCAGCGCCTAGATAGCGAGCATACTAGGTAGGTACCTACGTAAAGGGGTAGCCAGTACCGAAACCGAGCCGTCAGCTAGACACGTGTCGCGTAGGGGCGGAGCAGATGTCAATTTATCGTAATTCACCTGGTAGCAAGCTCATAAACGATAAAATCTCGGTAAAAGCGAAGGTAGCCAAGCACTTCGTCATCTGCCTCCTCGATGCGGCTGAAGGTTGTCGTCATGGAGTAAGATCCGACGATACCGGTCCAAACCGGGCTAACAACCGACCCGGCCAATCGCCAAGGCCCAGATGGCTGCCAATGCCTGCCAATGCCTGCCAACATCCTCTAATCTCGGTCTCAGAACGACCGTCGCTGCGCATCGAACAATTCGTTTTTGGGTCTTCTGCGCGGTGTACGTCGTCAGGTGGGATTGCGAGCGGAACATCTTGGGTTTCAGCTTTCCTGGCACTGGCAGCCAACAAGGCTGCGCGAGCTGCCCGGAATGGACACTGCCCTCCTTTAGGGCCCGTTCTACCTGCTCCCACTTTACTTGCTATGCACCAGTCCGTCCAGGCGACAGCACGGGATGTGTCGGATGTCTTGCAAGGCCTCACCGCCGAGTGGGATGCTACCGGTATCTCCGTCGCAGTACAGTCCATACATGAGCCGCACCCATTGCTGGAGTTCCATCACACCCCCGCCCTCCGCAACCCGAATGGCACCAGCAACATCGATGCGCAGACGGTCTATCGACTGGGGAGCATATCCAAGATCTTTGCCGTGCTCGCGTTGCTGCAGCAGCACAACGTCAAGCTCGACGATCCCGTCACGGACTATGTCCCTGAGCTGCTGCAACTCAAGGGAGAGATGGACGAGACGAATGACATTACGGCGGTAAGGTGGAACGAGGTGACACTGGGTTCGCTCACCTCGCACGTGAGCGGAATCGGCGCAGACCGTGCGTCACGCATGCTTTCCCAGCGCCCATCTTTGGCTAGTACTGATGGTGCCTAGTTGTCTATGATCTCGCCAGCATTCCGAGCGACTGGACCCAGGTCGGGCTCCCCGCGCTGGACGCCCACTCCAAAACCGGATGTGCTGGCGTCCTAGGCCTCCCACCTTGCAACAGGACCGAGTTCTTCCGAGACTTTGGTAAGTGTCACCCCGTCTACGCCCCCTTCACGAACCCCGTCTACTCCAACGTGGCGAGCGTCATCCTGGGCTTCGCCGTCGAGGCGATCACGCATTCCACGTATGACGCCTACGTTCAGCGGGCGATCTTCGCGCCCCTGTCGATGACGAACACGACCATCTCCCAGGGCCCCGCGGAAGACGCCTGGGGTTTTGTCCCTGTGAACGAAACTTGGTGGCGTAGCAGCCTGGGATACGAGGATATGTGAGCCGCCCTGTCCCTTTTGCGCCGGACGCCACTGGTGCCACTGATGCCACTGACACCTTGCAGGGCCGGCGGCTTCTATTCCAACACGCTCGACCTCCTCTCGTTCGGTCCCGGCATCCTCAACCACACCCTTCTGGAACCCGCCCGCACGCGGAGCTGGATGAAGCCCGTGACCTCTACCTCCTCGTCCGGCCTCCTGATGGGAGCACGGTGACAAAAGACAAACGCCTCGTGGAGTTCTACTGCAGGTCCGGGAACCTCAACAGCTATAACAACATGCTATGCCTCGTCCCCGACTACGGCGTTGTTCTTACCATCCTCTCTGGCGGGCCACAGTCCAGCGCCGATCTGGTGGATTTGGCCCTCACCAAACTCGTCCAAGGCCTACTGTCCGCCATTGAGGAAGCAGGCAGATCCGAGGCCATGCCAAAGTTCGGCGGCAGCTACGTCGACGCAACAACAAACTCGACCGTAACCCTTGTGCTCGGTGATGCGCCGGGGTTCTCAGTGTCCAGATGGATTGTCCGCGGCGTTGATATTCTCACGAACTACGACAGCTTTACTGCTTTGTCCAGCAGCCCCGAGAACAGGGCCGTCTCCGTCCGGTTGTACCCCACGAATCTCTGTGGAAAGGGGAAGGCGGCCTGGCGGGCAGTTTTTGATATGGGAACGCCGGAAGGGAGGGCGCAAAAGGATGCCAATTCGTTTTGGCCGGACGCGGGTTGTCAAACCTGGGGTTCTATGGACAGGCTGACCTATGAGTTTCGATCGATCGATGAGTTTGTCTTTTTGCTTAGTGAGGATGGATCAGCTCAGAGCCTAGACCTCCGAGCCTTTGAGGTGCAATTGAAAAGGGAAGCGTAGTTCTGACATGAATCAATACCTAGTAGCTATCAATAGATACCTGCCTACCCGGATACCTTTCTACCTACCTAGTGCCTAGTACCTACATACTAGTATGTAGGTGGATAGACACCTATGGACACCTACTTAGGTACTCGGTAGTTTCTCATATCACAATGCCTACTAGGTACCTAGTAGATAGGTAATGGACTTGTGAGTGCCTAAAAAATGTACTTTAAGCAATACCTAGTATTCGTCATCAGTGTCCGTCGTTAGTATTTTCCTACCTAGTAAGTACGGGGTAGACATCTACATACTTTTCGCTCATTTCTTAGAGAGGAATGATCACTTCATTACTACTAATACTATCACTGGCTAATGTTTAGGGCGACACAATGGACATGGGGCGTAACATCATCGTAGTGAGTACATCAACAACAGCTTTATTAGCAACTAAACAGCTATAGAAGAAACACGGTTACGTGGTACTAGGTAAACTAAGATGTAGGTATCGAGTTCGAACGCAAACGCATGGGTGTGCCGCTCTTTACATTTACAGCTTCATCCCCTCGCCTCCGCTTCCCGTTGGCAGGCGATTGCGTTTACTTCGCTCCTCCCGCCACGGGTGCCTTGGCCTGCTTTTCCTCCTTCTTGGGAACCACGAGCGTCTCCACTTCTACCGGACGCTTCCTGTCCATGGCCTCCTTCAGTGCGCGGGAGACGTTAGCGCGGCGCGCGATGCTGAAGAGCCCTTTGCGCTCGCTGGCCGGCAGTTCGCGCCGCACGCTCTCGTTCTGGTCCCAGACCGCGTAGGACCCAAAGACCTCGAGGAGGGCGCCCTGGTTCATGACGCTTGGGGTCTGCAGGATGGCCTTGAGCAGGTGCGTCTTGTTCTGCGGGCTGAGCTTCTTGCCAAGGTAGTACTTGATCTGCGACTTGGCCTTCTTGTGCAGCTCCTCCACCTTGGCCGCGTCGAGCACCGTGTTCTTCTGGCTCGCGGCGGCGCGCGCCAGGCTCTCCTGCGCCTTGTCCTTGTTCTGGATCTCCCAGCTGCTGTTGTACCACTCCTGGATGTAGTGGTGCTTCTCGGCGCCTACGAGCTTCTGTTCCTTGGCGGCCTCTTGGCATCGGCACTTGTAGCATTTGGCCTCGCGGATGTGCTGCTCATACGCGATCGTGTCCATGTGGAAATCCGTCTCGGAGTGCGGGTAGAACAGGCAGAACTTGCTCTGCTCTCGCCACAGACGCAGCTGGTGGCCGCAGCTGAAGTTGATTTGGTTGATGACGGAGCACGAGGGACACATCTTGCCGAGCGTACGAGGATCGGCGACGAAGGTTGGGTGGTGCTGGGCTTGTGGGTAGACTTGGAGCGTTATTGGAATTGTAGTTGGATTGTGTAGAAAGTGAGTTGAAGTTGTGTAGTTGTTGTAGTTGCTGTTGAAGTTGAGGTTGTTGCTGACTGTTGGAATGCGAAATCGTGGTAGTTGGTGGTCGTATATATAGCCATCGGAACAATAGGGTTCTTCTCGTGTCTCTTGCATTGTCCTAGGACAATCGCATTGACCCTATACCTCATTGATGCGTATCCAATGTCTATTCCAATGTCCATTCATGAGTAAGTTCTGTTTGAACAATGGACATCATTCTCACAGCCCATTGTTCTCGACGTGACGAAAGTGTTGTCGCATGGCGTTCGATTTCGTTCTATAATCACTTTGTCCCCCCCTCTGCTAGTACAGTGGAAAAACTGCACAAACAACCTGGCGCGGCATTGTTGGCGTATGAAAGGAAAGCTGGGTGAGTGTCCACCTGGGCACTAGGGAAAGGGGGATCGTGAGTTGGATAGGCCAGGATAGGCCAGGTACCTAGTAGCCATGCGTCGTGCAATACGATGACTTTGGTATGTAGTGATTGGATATTTGCCTGCCCCTTAGGCACCTACATAGTATGTAGTTACTAGGTACCTAGTAGATACCTAGATGTGATTAACTCACATCTATATCTAATTTCCTGAAATTTTGGTACGAAGAGTCTGTTTGTATCATCGAAAGTGACGGGCGTCTTGCCCGGCCAAAATGGCCCTAACAACGAACCTATCTGCGCTTGCAACTGCAATCGATGCCTCAGGCGCCGAATTTTCGTGAATAGGGACATTGACTATCCGTCCCAATATATCTTCGCCGCCCATCATAAACTTCGTACCGGTACCTCCAACTGCTGAAGGCCTTGTATGCCTCCGGCGGCCCTCCCGGAGGGCCCCTGCTGGGTGCTCCTCGCTTCGCTCGAACAAGCTTCTGACCATCCGTGGGTCTCATCTAATTGATGATCACCTAAGACAACTTTACAGCCCATCAGGTAGCCAGGTAGGTTCCCACACGGCAAGATGATTGCTATCCACTAGGTACTAGCTAGGTAGGTAGTATTTTGTGATGCCAATGTGTACCGAGTCCATGGGTTCGGTATCTTACCCAGTGGTCCACACCTTACCTATGTGCATACATGTGGATGCGTATAGTGAGACGCTTCCACGCCTGAGTACTTCATCAACGGTTTTAGCCAGTTGACGTTTCGTTTGCTGCCCTGTCATGTGCTAATTCCAACCATTGAGGAAGCATTGATAACATTCGTCTTTGTCCAGAGAGCGTACTAGGTAGGTAGTATTGAATCTCATCTTCTCCGTCACCATGACTTAGGTGGCCGCCTCTGCACTGTGCTGTGCTCTAGTTGCAAAACGCACGAGTAGCCTACGTGACTCACCCTGTTCGCGTTCCGTAGCGTATAGAGCACAATATGCTTAGCCAAAACCATCCAAGAACCGCTTTCGAGACAAAGCTCTGTGGCGCAGTGGAAGCGCGCCGGGCTCATAACCCGGAGGTCCTCCGATCGAAACGGAGCAGAGCTACTTTTTTCTTGTTTCATTTCTCGAAATTTTGTCGTTGTCTTTCTTTTGGCGCCATCCCTTTTGTGCGCGCCATGGTGGAGTTCGCCCTCACTAGGGCCCAAAGGCGTAATCCATGGATCCGCTGCTCTTATCCGTGGATCTCCACGCTACCCCCTTTCGAGGGACATCGCCGTCGAATACCGCTACGAGAACGTTAGCAAATACCGGATATCCTCTATTAGCGTATGCGTCGAGCAGTCTTCTTTCGCTATTCCATTTTCTTCGCTCGTAGTCCCATCCTTGATGACGTGCGGGAATCGGTTGACATGCGGTCTCTGCTTACTTTGATGAGCGGCAATGTGTGGGTGAGAATGTGAGCGGGAATGCACTTCGTTACGTGGGAAACCTCACCACGTTGGAGACGCCCGGGATATGGCACTGGCCGTCTAGTCTGGGGTCGGGTTTTGATCCGTCGCATTGGACCATTCCCCGCAGCACGACGACCGCGCACACGGGAGCATATGACGTGATCAAGACCGGTATGGCGATACCATCCGAATGAGTAGATAGAACGCCAATGCCATCGGCTTTTGTATAGCGCTGCAGCCCCCCTTGCGTCATTTCTTTGTCTACCCCAACCTCCTGGCTACCTACCTACCTACCTAGTACCTGGTGCTGATATAAGAGCTCCTTGCCGGTTCGTATTGGGGTGTATTACTTACTAGGTACGAAGCATCAAGAAGTGTTCAAGTTACGCAGCGCGTTTGTGTTGGAACCCTCCGCACCATACCAGCAACGATGACTTCCCCCATCCAAGAAAATCTTGTGAAGCAGAATGCAGCATATGCTAGCACGTTTACCAAGGGCGATCTGGCTCTGCCACCCGCCAAACACTATCTGATCTGTACGTCGAGTTCCATATTCGAATTATTATACGTAGATGGATGAATAGAGGAATGAATGGACGGATTTATGGAACAAAGAAATCGTCGGAGATGGGAGAGCTGACTGCGACGCAGTAACCTGCATGGACGCCCGCATCGACCCGGCGGCAGCTTTCGGCATTGCCCTTGGCGACGCCCATGTCGTCCGCAACGCCGGCGCCAGCGCGAAAGATGCGCAGCGGTCTATCATCATATCCGAGCAACTTCTCGGCACCAAGGAGATTCTCGTCATCAAACACACTGGCTGCGGCATGCTGACTTTCACCAACGAGGACGCCCACACGCTTGTGAAGAAGAACCTGGGTCCAGGTGCTGCCGCCGAGATCGCCACCCTCGATTTTCTCCCCATTAGCAGCTTAGATGACGCCGTCCGGGAGGATGTGGACTACTTGAAGCGGAGCACCACGGTGCCTGACTATGTGGCGATCAGTGGCTGGGTCTACGAGGTAGAGACTGGGCGAGTGAGGAGGGTTGTATAACACAGCGCCTGGCTGTACGAAAAACACTGGATAGCTGGTACCATCTTGATATGTAGCAGCATACGTACATCTGAATACCTCCTACATACTACATACTATCTACCTAGCCATTGCGCTTCTATTCGGTGCCAAGCGAGCTCTTTGTTATGGCAGTAGACACGATGCATTGATGCCTCCGGCAGCCCTCCCGGGGGGCTGCTCGCTTCGCTCGGATATGGAGTCAATAGAAACCTGGATTAGTTGAGTCTTTAGGCGATGCTACTGATGGCTCTGGCGGTGATGCCGATGGTGATACCGGTGCCGGCGATGGTGCTGGTGATGGTAGAGATTACATACCAGCGGGAGATCCCTCTCTCTCCCCCTTTTGCCCGCTACGCCACTGCTGGCTCAACTTCTGGTCAATATTTTTTTTGGGACTCTACCCATAAATCCATTTAACCAATCACATCCCCTCAAACCCCAACTCCACAACCCCGAATGACCCCCTTAATGGATTACAATCAACCAACGGTTGCCAAACAACCTCATGGGTTTAACAAGAAGCCTCCGTTCACACGCCTTACCATCTATGTTCTTAGGGCTGTCCCTGGAGGGTGCAGTATGATGCTAAGTGAAGTGCCAAAATATGGTGAATGGATAGGTACCTAGGTAGATTAAGGACAAAGTCCCGGTCTATGGACGAGAGCTAAGATACAGTTTAGCGTAGTGGGAATATCATATGGCAGGGGGCTTCAGGGGCTCTTAGGGGGCCTTAGGAGGGAGGGGGCTCTGGGAGCCTACCTAGTACTAGGAGATATATGGGTTTGGCGGTTGGCTATAGCGGGAGGCCTAATGCTCTCATCCTCTCACGGCCTCGAATCGCGATGGGGGTTGTCTACATCTTTTCGTAATAGAAACGTTGCTCATTAGTATCACAAAAATATCGTGAGTGATGTATTGAATGCTACATTGACATCAACTTGTCTGCATCTTGAGCTGTCTACTGAGTCCATGTAGGTACTACATACCTAGTACCTATATGGTGCGAATACTGGTCCAAGCTCACCATGGGAGCTTCTATTGATTTGATTGGCTGGCTGCTCCCGATTAGGAAGGTAATGAACCACCACCAGGAATTTGGTGGAACGTCGACGAGAAGCTGGGAGGGAAGGGGTAATTTATTGATATAAACGATCAGAAAACCTAATGACCTGTTTGTCTGTTACTGAATTAAATCAACCAAATCAAACGCTACATTGCTCTCACTTGCAAACCTAGCTACCTACCTACCTAAGTACCTAGGTAGTCAAGCATCACATCCTTTCGTAGTCGTCAGCGTTTTGCGCCTGTGCTTCCCTCGCCTTCAACCTTATAAAAGCTGTATATTCTCTTCCTATCAACACACCTTAGGGATCGAATTTGCATGCTATCACCGTTTCCATGACGATTCTATACCTACCTACCTAGGTACCTAGGTACCCACTCCTAGATAAGAAGTCGGAAGAGAAGCGTCTGAAATGTCTGAAATATTCGTGCCTAGAATGTACGAATAGGTACCTAGGTAGTTACCTATCAAGCAAAACTTCTAGAATCTAAAAACTGTCATGGTGCTGCAGACGAAGAGAAGGGTGCAAGGAGGTTTAAGAGGGTCCATCGTTAATTTACCATCATCACTATCACCACCGCTTAGAGACCTAGGTAGAGACCTACATATCCGAAGATAGGTATTCTTTTAATATTCGAGCGAAGCGAGCAGCTCCCCACAGCTCCCCCCTCCCCCCGTCCGGGAGGGCCGCCGGAGGCATCAATAAATCATATCACAGTTTTCAAAAATGTCATCAAGCCTTTCGTTATCGTACCATGTGCATCCCGGATTTGCGTCCCTAGAGAATGTGTTGCCTAAAAAATGCCTGGATCAGCGCTGTTACCTCTACTTCGTTCGTCTCAAGCGCAAAGTGCCCAGCGTCCAGAAACTGCAACTGGAAATGCTGGGCGTCGCGTCGAAAAGCCTCCGCGCCAGGTGGGATGAATATGGTGTCGTTCTTCCCCCAAACGGCCAAGATAGGAACCCCGGAGGCGCGGAAGTACTCCTGGAACTTGGGGTATAGTGGCACGTTGTTCCGGTAGTCGTACAGCAAATCCAGCTGGAGATCTTTGTTTCCCGGCCGATCCATGAGCGCTTGGTCGAGATGGTAGGTTTCCGGTTCGATGGCGTCCGGGTGCGGCGATCCGTTTACGTATTGGCTTTTGGTAGCATTCAGCGTTAAAAGCGAACGTAAGACCTCCCTGTCTTCGGTGGCGCCGCTGTCCCAGTATCGCGAAATGGGCGCCCAGAAGTCCCTTCCAAAGCCCTCCACGTACGCATTTCCGTTCTGGGTCACGATACCTGACACGGCATGCGGTCGGTCCAAGGCGATACGAAGCCCTACCGGAGCGCCGTAGTCGAATATATACATGGCGAATCGGCGGATGGATAAGGCATCCAAAAAGACTTCCACCGTTCGCGTCAAATTGGCAAAACTGTAATGATACTGACGCCCTGCCGGCACCTCGGTAAACCCGTACCCCGGTAGGTCCGGAGCAATCACTCTGTAGGAGATGGCCAGCAGCGGGATGAGGTGGCGGAACATGAACGAAGAAGCGGGAAACCCATGCAGGAGCAGAAGGACTGGGGCGTCTGGTGGTCCGGCATGGCGGTAAAAGATGCTGACGCCATCGGCGGCGATCTTGCTTACTGACACAGCCTCCATCATGGGTAGGGAAGGTCGTGGGATCAAGCGTACTGGGTAGATGGATAGAGATGAAATAGTAGGTAGGTAAGTAAGGAGACAGGTGTAGGGCTCTGCTGGCTTTTTCTGCGACTATGAGGTTAATTTATACTGGGTAGGTAGGTACCTACTTGAGCTTACCCAAAGCGCACGGTGTTCTCTGGCATCTCGCTCGCTTTCTATGATCGGCTCCACCGAGACGTTTCCTTCTGCACACGACGTACCCATGCATTGCTGACGCATCCCCACAGGAGCTCGAACTGCTGCACTTGTAGCGATCTACAGCCATTTCGGACAACCTTCGAAGTGTCTGTTCGTCCGAGCGCGTACCTACCCTCCTATTACCAGGAGGGGGCAAGGCGTCTCTGGATCTATTCGCCACCACCCAACTCCGGGCGAGCAGATTGGAGGTGTAACTAGTACTTAGTGGTCGGCGAGCTCCTTCTCTCATCCTTGTGGCTTTCAGAGCGCGCCCTTTCGGCGTTTGTGCTGCAGTGCTTACACCGCAGCGATCCCGGAGATGCCCAGACTCTAGGCCGATCCCCCAGATAGGCATTTCGGATTCCAAGATGTACACCTACGTGCCCACGTACCGGGTAGATGCTGACGTTAAGGTTTCAAATCTGTTCCATGTACCTTACAACATCGGGCATTTGCAATTGACGACATTCATATCTGCAACTTCTTGTTCCCCTTTTGACAGTCTCAAGCTACTTAGTGCTGCGGCGAATGCCGCGCTCTGCCATCTCCTGTAATCGATGGAAATGGCTGGAAATAAAGTACCTACTAGATGCTAGGTGACCAATGCGTATTGTCACGAGGCAGACCAAGAAGATGCGGAAACAACATCATTGTTGCGCGAGGAACCCAAGACTAGGCTACGGCTATGGGAGGCTACATATACATGTAGCCGTCTTTGTCTAGCTGGCCCTAGCCCTGACTCGTATATGTGTTTACCTATATGTACTGGTATGTGCCAGTGTAAGTAGGTAGATACCCCATACCTCCCTGGCGCAGGCCATAGCCGGCCATCCTAGGAATACGCTTCAGAATACCATCTATTGATCGTCAATCGCCTGTTTCTGGTTCCTCTGTCTCCCGTACGATCATCGACGACGATGCCGTCCTTTGCTTGAGCGCAACGGGTTGTAGGAGTTACATCGCCTTCGAGAAAAAGTTTCCGTACATTACGATGCCTGCTTTTTGCCTCCTATACGCTGTCCACCGTCCAAGTGACTTATTTCATAGAGAGGATGAGGGAGTGCAAAAACGCAGGCATTGGCTTCTCGTGGACCAATCAATACCTACCTAGTACCTACCAAAGGTACTATAGTAGGCACATAGGTACCTAGGTATCTATCGGGCTCGCGGTTATAGTCCCAATTGCCTTGCCGACAGTAATGTCGCTACCTTGCGCTCGGGGCACGTGCATGTAAGGTGGACGAGACTGGCCGCTGTTTCATCCCCGGTTGAGGTCATTGGGTGAATAGCACCGTAGGAAGATATGTGGTCTCCTCCCCCCGTGCCGACTAGGCATTCTATTTGTGCAGGTTCATTTCGCTCTTTCTCGCACCGCCGTCTCCTTCAAAAGTGGTCTAGTAATCCTGGATGTAGCTATGGGAGTGGTTCGCTTTCACGAGGAGAGAGCATCGATAGAATTCGGAGACGAGCGCCATATCTACTGAAGCATCCCTTTGTGTCTCTGGTGTATCATGTATCATCACGAAAGGGCCTACAGGATGTAGAAACAATCCCGTTATTGCGCGAGTAACCTAGGACTACTAGGTACCTATCTAGTATGTATTCCAGAGCTATATACAAATTAGATATCTGCCTTTACCTACCGACCCTAGCCCTGGCACGTAGTCTGGCGAGGGGCTACAAGGAAATCCTATGATACGAGGGTTTGTGTGATTCATGAAAACGTTCATACCTCGAGGTCGCATAAATCCTTCTCTTGATCCCGACCTCATTATAGCAAGGCGGTAGACCCATGACAGGCTAGTAGGTAGGCATATTGTGGGATCTCGTTCGGATGGCACGATCGAAGTTCATGTGTTGAACAGTAAAAGCAACGCTGTTATTACTATTCGAGTAATTACACCGGATATACCTCGCGAAATCATGACACCGCGTCTGTAATAGGTAGGGGCAATTCCAAACCAGCACGATCTGATGATGGAAGATAGCGGCTCGGATGTGTACGTACTGTCAAGACCCGTGCTGGCGAAAGCGAAAGGATAAACTCCCAGCTGAATACAAAGGGTATGAAGATGAACGTTCATGTCTATGTCTCGGTTGGTCGCGATCGTCGGATTTATGGCCTCCAGGTTTTCCAATGCCATCATTAGCATATCTATGACGCAGAAGGGGGCATTATCCTCATTTACCATTCGTCTACCGATCGCAAGAGGCGTTTCACCGTATATAAGGATAGCCAGGATCGTTGCATAGGTAGGTACTTAGTACTCTGTAGCCAATTTTCTAACGCAATGCCTTATTAGCAAGCGCGAAGAATTTGGTAAGAGGGGAACGTTGTTAACAGATAGATCTCTCTACCTACTACCTACCTAGGTAGCAGACACGCACAGTACTTGCAATACGTGGCTCGGGTAGACATGATTTGGTTTTCCTGGGCTCAATGTCACCACTACGGGGTGGTATACGCAACGGCAACCGTCCGGTTCGGGCTGCCGCAGGAGTAAGCTGGGCCTTTGGCATCGATATGCGCTGGCGTAGTATCGCCGCTGTGTGATAAAAAGCTTGCTACTAATAGGTAGGTACAGATACAAAATGGTGCGTTTAGACAACCGTACCTCCATTCTTCCCATCGTGCCACAGGCTGCTGGGCATCTGTTATAAATAACTCGTCTTCCTTATGTTCTTGGATTCTGGCCTGGCTTTAGGAATCGCTCATGGGCAAGGAGCTATAAATGAAAGGGTAACAACTCGGCCCCACGAGCACTCAGCGTGCTGCTCGATGGGGATTACAATTTACGGGAGCGTATGTCTAGGTACGCACGAGTGTTAAAGCGCCTATAGGAGCTATACTAGGTTCTTAGAGCACGTGTAGCGTAGGAGAACAAACTCAGAAGCACTTTTTCTTAGTTGCTACCTAGTATGTTGCTTACTTGCTTGCTTGCTTGCCTGCGACGGGACCGTTTGACCTAGCTACATGTTGACCGCCACGGGCGCAGCGTCCTATGAGACCCATGACACCACCAATTCTCCTTGTCTATAGCGACATCACCAACGTCACCGCCTATTTGTTGAATTTATACCTGGGGTCCTTCATACCGCGCCAGGTGGCCGATGCCTTCGGCTTCTCTCCTTGGGTGGGCTGGGGCTTCTTCTCGGCGTCGGTGTGCTGGGCCGCGACTACGTCCGCCCGGGTAGGCCGGGGCTTCGCCGGCGACTCGGAGAAGGGGGCTCCCTGGCTCGGGTAGTCGTGTACCCAGTTTAAGAGTTCGTTTCCTTGCTCTAGGATTCGCTCCATCCCGGCTGCGTAGCGTGCGAGGTCCTGCGCGCGGTCTGTGGAGTCGTCGAATTGCTGGAGAAAGGTGGCGTCCGTGGCCCAGAGGATGGTGGCGGGGGGTTCGGTGTTGGAAGCCTTGCAGATTCCGTAGGCGAGGGTGGCCAGCTCCTTGTGGACGGCCGTGAACATGTCGGTGAGTCGGGCGATCTTGGCTCGGTCCTGCGCGGCTTCTAGTTCGGGTCGTGAGATGCTGTTGCTGGGCGTGAGCATCCGGCGCCTGTCGCACGGGTGTGGTTTCTTCGACGTGGCTTGGGGTCCACTCCCAGCTTTGTTCCCAACTTTGTTTCCAGCCTTCGCGGCGTCCCACATCGCGCGGAGCTTGTCCTCAGTGGGACCGTTGCCAGATTGCATCTTGCACTGTTGGATTGCTATCAGTTGTGATCCTACACGATAGAACTGGCGTCGTGCGCCTCAGGGGACGCACCGGATATGTTTGGCGTTTTTATGGATGCTTGGGTGAGAGGCTTCCTTTTCTTTTTGTATCGCTAAAGAGGGAAACGTTGTGTAGATTGGCCTTGCTACGAAAGTTGTTGATGGGAAGGTGAGGTGGGCTGTAAGATCATGAGTGGGAAAGCTTGCGCGAAGGGGGCTTCGGATGTGCGAACGGATTCGAAGTGAACCGCTTCTGGTACCTTAACCTACATGTACCTGCCCGGGTGGGTAAGTATTGGTGGGTAGCGTTTACTAGGTACCTAGGTAGGTACTAGGTATCGAGATACCATAGACCAGTGATAATTCTTTACCGAGCGCCTAGGCGTGTGAAAAGTCGCAATGGGGGCTTCTTTCCTACTACCTAGGTAGTATTTGCATTTGATGGCAAGGCTGTATCTAGGATGTTCGTTGGGGACTTGATAGCCCGACACTAGGCAACCCCGAATAGCCCTGGAGGTATCTGCAAGGTAGTAGAATAGGTGAGTATTGGCGTAGTTTCCGGGTTATCGATATATTGACGTTCAAGACCGGGCCCCTTCACTGTTGCCGTCGAATGTGTTGATAGCTAGCATGGAAGTATCGACTATGGGGGGACTTGCACAAGCCGCCGTAGTTGGGCATGGACGCAGCAGATTAGGGGCATAGCAGTGACGCATCTATGATTGATCCAATCCGCGTTGTTTACATACCTAGGTATGTAGGTAGGCAGATGGGTGTAGATACTAGGTAGCTTGAGGTATCAATAGATTTAGCCACAGTCTCTTTCTAGTTTCTTGCCTCCAGTTTATAGCAAGCTGCGTGACGCCTGCATGTGGCGGCCCAGATGGTGCTCACAGGTGTTGAACTGAACTCGTATCCCCTAGAGCGTCTGTGGATATGGCCTAAACGTCGATATATTCACTGCAGGAGGTGCTAGGAATCTATATCGAAACAGCGAAACCGAACCCGGTAACGGGTAGGTCGCCGGCGGGTTGCCATTGATCTCTTTCCACATCTATTGTGGCCATGCGATACGCGCATGCATGGCACAAAACCCAGACACCATATTAACACAACACCACATAGCCGCGCAGAGCACCGGGTATGCCCCAGGCATTCCTATGAGACCCCTTTCTTACCTACCTACCTACCTACATATGTAGTACCTACTAGACACCTACTCATCTTGTGGCACGACGAAATACCTAGTACCTAATACTGTATGGGTAGGTACCCAGCATCTGATGCCTACACAAAGTGAATTTGTACGTATTTGTCATACACGGGACGCTCGGTGTCCTTGCATATCCAGAACTGCTGGATATCCGCGATGTTAATCCCGTTCCGTGAACCCTTTCCATCTCTTCTCGCATCTGCGACTTCGGTCTTCCTTCCTTGACACGGAGCTTCTCGAAAAACACGTACGCGACGTAAAAGGCTGCGCTCGTGTTCCCTGCCATGGGTCCTTGTAGAGAAACGCGGTGAGCTGTCGGGACTGGATATTGCGCTCCTTGGGGAACATTTTGGATATGGCGCGCTCTGGCTCACGTCGGGCTTTCGCAGAAAGGCCCGGATCTTCTCGCGGACTTTGTCGCATGTGGTGTACGCGGGAACCTCCTGGGTGTTCTTGCTGTCTAGCGGGATGTCGTCTACATCGAGTGCCAGTGCCATGTTCTCCTCGTCCTTCTTTGCCTTCTTGACCTTGGCAGGACGGGCCTTGATGCCCTGCAGCGCGCGCTTCTTGAAGAAGGCAAAGGCCTTGTGATATGTGTAGGATTCGCTGCCTTTGTAAGTACCACTCTGGTTCATGAATCGTTGGTACACTCCAGGAGACATGCCGATGGTCTTTTGAAAATTTCCCACCTTCATGTTCCCGGCCCCCAGAAAATTCTTAATCTTCCTTCGGACCCGGTTGCGGGCCCCGTCTACCATGCGCAGGCGAGAGCCGTTCCCGTCGGTCTCGGGAAGGTTCTGTGGCGTTTCTACCGCGTCGGGCTTGCGTTTCTTGGACGCATCAGCCTTTGGCTTAGCTGCACCCACATCGTTGTCGCGGTCATCCTTCTCCCCCTGCCCAGCCAAGAGTAGGGTAGTAATACGTTCGAGCTGCGAAGGGGAGGTGGGCTGGAAAGATCAGATCTTCACCCCTACTGTGCGAGGTAAAGTCTCTACGTGTGCGTTCGCGTCGATATCTCGCAGGGGGCTCATGGCGATTGTAACTTGATAGGTTGCGCTCGGTGTGGCGACCTTGCCTTGGGAGAAGGCCGGAGGGGACGACGGGTATTGGTATATATCCCGGAGGTTCGATTCCTATCAATGCTACCTGGTAATCTGGGTGTTACTGCATCTACCACAAGACAGTGACACGGATCTTTGTTAGCGACCACTAGGTGACAAACAGAATTGTGCAGCGCGTTTCTGCTGCTGACACGGATGACGCGGGACGGGACGGTCTTTTATGCGAGCGTTCCAAGTCAACAAATGACGTAAATCCCCTGGGGGGACTGCATTAGCGTGTCCCGGGTCCCTGGAATCCCCTGAATCCTCTGAATGATCAGAATAGCGTCCGACGCCCCCTTAATAGTCGTTTGTTTATATAGGTATATATATATAACCCGGATCCAAATAAGAAAAAGAAATAATAAAGAATATTTTCTAATTATTCCTAAAGATAAATTCAAAGAATAGCTGAGGTATGTTTGATGGATGTTTTTTAGCTGTTAATTGGTGAAAGGCCGGATTTTTCTGACGCTATTCTTATGATCTACCTGGCAGCCTAGTACGCATTCTGGCCCAATATCGCTGCGTGTGGATCTGGAATTTGCTTACTAGCACCCTGTTTCCCATTCTACGCCCGTCTACATGTTATGTGAAACTACCACTTCCGCGGGGGAGCAGAAACATCATTGTTGTATGTAGATGGACATATGTGGATGGATATATGCGCGCAATGCACCCAAGATCTGTTCTGGATTTGGTTTCCGTGGGAACGTATCGGGCGTTCGTGGCGTCCGCAGGCCCGCGAGGTCCGCCTAACAAGGCCCTCTAATATATTCGCCACGCCATAGGTGCGATACTCTCCAAGCTTCAATTGCCTTTCAGCTAGTCAGCTAGGGCTAACTACCTAGTACCTAGGTTGGTAGGGTGGAACGGAAAAAAGAATGGTTTTCATCCCTTTTCCGCTTGGCACAGGGCGTTAGGCATACATGGCAGCATGGGACGGGAAGACACTTGTTACAATGCGTAGGGCGCACGGAGGCCTCGGCCACGATTCCCTTACCCGAGTTCGATGTGTACTACATAGTAACGAGGTTCCTAGGTGAGAGCCTACCTAGGTAGGTACATATGTACCTAGGTGATAAGTAGGTAGGCAGCAAGGCAGCCGTATCTTGCGCCATGTGCGTAGCTGGATAGATGTCCATATATATGTCAGGTGGAATAATGCATTACTTCTATACCTATTGCCAAAATGATGCGCCATGCTCCCGTGTCTATCGTATCTATTGTTCCCCATAATGCTCCTCGTTGTTCTTCAACGCCCACCCGCACCTCGTGAGCCAGAACAGCACCATGGGCGGTGTGGTCAGCAGTCCCAGCACGCCTCCCTGAATGAGCTTGAAAATCTGCGGTGCCCACACTCTGTCGTAGTACCAGTCGTCGCCTTGCCACCTGCCACCGAGGATCAGAAAGCCGACGCTGGGACCCCATATCAGAGGGAAGAAGGCTACGGCGACCAGCAGCGCCCGCAGGACCTGGGAACGCAGAAAGCTGAGCCAGTGCACCAGGCTCCTCACCTTGTGCGTCTGCTCGGGGCGGTCCAGGAACATGAACCAGCGCAGGAAGCGGCCCTTGGGCTCCGGGATGAAGCCGATGGCGTGCACGCCGCCTTTCCGGAGATCGCGGTTGACGAGAAAGAGCTCGATATGCCACGTGATGAGGCACTGGATGATGACCGTGACGGCCGAATCCCCGGCCAGCGTGTTGGGGAACAAGAACAAGCGGATCGGCCGCACGGACACGTCCTGGGTCGCGTACATGGCTACCGCGAAGTTAGGCGCATCCTTGTACGGAGGGAACGAGGGTTTTAAAAGGGGGGTGAAAGATGAAGAGGTGAGGGGCAGCGGCAAGACGAGCGTGAAATAAAGATCAAATCATTTACCATATGCGATAGCGAAGTTGATACCACCGGACAGGATCATGGCGCCGAGTCCATCGAGGATGAAGATGTAGAAGATTTGGTGGGCGGTGAACTTGCTCGTGGGCTCCTTGAACGCATAGTCGATGTGCTCTTCGACCGCCTGCCGCGGGCTCTGGCCGGCACTCGCGTCGTCATCCGCCGCCACGGCCGCCGGCGCGGCAGCCACCGGTGCTGCTGCTTCAACATCCTCCGTAGGAGCCGCAGGAGGCGCCGACGTCGGTTTAAACAGCGGATTGGTCGCCCACGGCATGCTGGGGCGTGGGACGGCAAGGCAGCGGAGAACAGCGACGGGAACGGGAGGGGATGGCTTGCGATAGGAGGGCACGTGTGGTCTGCTATGGCGAGGCGTTATATCATGTTGCTAGCTACTCGCTACGTGTGGTGCATGCGTTCTTCTTTCCAGTGCTGACAGGAAGGATTTGTCTCCTGCGCTGCGCTGCGTTGCGCCGCCGGTGCCCCTTCACGAAGATGCGAAGTCCGCAATTGACTACAAGGAATCCTAGACAAGACTACTTTCCACCTTGGCCTTACGCTACGTACCAGGTACTAGGTAGATAGTATGTGCCGAATCAGGAGGTACGCTGACGGATAGCAGGATGGTGAAGAAGATATATGTATATGCTTTCCCTAAGAAGCAGACAGACAGGACGAACCGGTGCTGGAAGTTAGGGGTTGGGACGGGGAGGTACATATGTAGAGAATGTAGGGAATGAATGGTCACAATTCGCAAGGATGGGGAGGCGAACCCAGAACCCAGGACTTCAGGGTCCTTCTCCACTCGACGCCCTGTCTACAGGTGGCCACCTCGCACAGCACGCAACACTGTGCTGTGGTAGCACGCTGGGGACGCGTTGGGCTTTCTCGGGGATTTCTACTCCCACCAAATCACCAACAGGTGACAGCCTAGAGGTCCTGCCGGAAGCGTCGGGTGCCCACTCGGACAGCCGTTCTGAAGCACATAGGGCCGCGTAGCCCGATGATTGGTGCGTGTGACGGATCTGTCTGATGTTGCTGTATCGACATTGGTAAGCAACGATCTTGCATGCGCAGTCGGTAGACCATCCTGAATTCTCAGACACGTTCGAGCCGCTTGCTTCGAGGCACGTGGTGACAGTAGGGACCTAACGCATGCGACATCCAAATGAGAAAGGGTACTGCGGATTGCAGATTGTTGCAATTTGCGAAAGCCCAAACCCGCCTAGCGCCGGTGGGTATGACAGATTTGGACCAGGGTAGATACCAATGCCGCCGCCAACATGGCACGTACCTATATGTACCTAGGTAGGCATGTACCGAGCAGGTGTACTCGAGGGAGTTCCTCAACAAGGAGCTACCTACTACGTAGTACCCGGTGCCACGCCCTTGAATCTCTACGGCATATGCGAGCTGAAATGCCGAAAGTGCGAGCTTTGGGACCCCCTAACCGCTTCCGCTTTGAAGAGCCTTATCGCGATAGTCTCAAGGTCCATTCTTGTCTACTAGGTTAGATGCCCAGGTGAGAATTTGGTTCTACGTAGGTACCTTCAAACAGGATTGTAGCGAAGAGTTTTGTAAGCAAACTCGTACCTACATGTGCATAGCATCATTGATAGCATCATTGACGTAGCAGGCAGTGAGTAGGATGGTGCTACGGGTACCACACAGTCCCAGCACAGGAGGCTACATCCATATGGGATATACTATGTACATGGATGTACAGGCTGTGCAGGTTACGCTCTAATCTAAAGATAGCACCGCACAAAATAGATGTACATGTACAGCTAAAAGCCGAAATCTCCGAGGGGGCGTTGAGTCATTTCAAACGGATTCCGATCCTCCTCCTCCTGACTCGCTTCACGGCCTCGATCCGGCCCTCATCGTCCCAAGGCGTTTGCCTAGATGGGATAACCCCGATGGAGAGAAAGACTGCCTACCACGTCGCAATGCGAACCGCGAGATAGAATGGTCATTGTCTAGCAATCCTCACCAATGCTCACTACCAGATCGATTCCTCGAAAACAACAGCAACACTCGTCTAGGAGTATTTACCCTCAAAGTGCATGGCCTAGCGGCAGACAATCTACTCTCGGTGACGTTCATTGGCTTCGACTCTAGCCAGTAGCCAGCTTCGCCGCCTAGTCGCGACGGAGTTTGCTGGCTCCTCCTGTTCTCCGGGCCATGCCTATACGCCTATACGCTGGATCAGGCCTATCGGAGCATTATTTCTACGATTGAGCTTCGACTCGATGCCCATGTCCGGTCTGAATGCGGATAGACACTCGACACCTGTCGCAGGTTATGACTTGAAGGGGGGATTCGGGCAGACGGTTACTCCATCTATCCATTCACGACATCATTGGCGACACGAGGTCGTATTCAATCGTAATTGCATGAGCGTCTGATATTCGCAAATGCAGATAGGGGCATCGCAAGCAGCCCTTACATACCAGTGCCTACCTAAGGTACCTAGTATAATCCGTGTATAGAGCCCAGCCTCATCTTATAGATACCCCTTTACTCTCTTAGCACCAAAATTGTTTCTGGGGCACCTAGTCACCTCCACCTTGTGAATTGAACCATCGGTGCATTTCAATGGATTGGTCTTCGCCGCTTACTATCTACCTAGTAGGTACAAATGCACCTCCAGCTAGGTACTAAGTACCATCAACGGTACCAAGGTATGGAATCAAATTACCTACTATGTACTATGTACCTAGGTACGTGATGGGGAATTGCAACGCGAGGGTCCTTCTGCTGGCCGCCACAGGGGTTTTACTTGTCCGCCGTCAAATAAGCGGGCTGTGATAACGACCAACTCAACTTGACTCAACCCGCTGTCCTGCTATCCTTCTGGTTTGCGGGCATCTCATCGCCCACCGGCGTATTCGCGGGGGTGCCATTTCCTCAGAAAGGAAGGCGAGCTGGTCCGTTTCATCATGCCATGGAATACCCACACCAGGATTTGGGAGGAAATACGAAGCGCTATCGTGGATTTATGGTTCTTGGTATCGAAGATATCAACTTCATGCGGCCCGCGGGGGATCATGAGGCGTTACGGCATCCGCTTGATATGGCACGTGGACACTGGACCCAAACGGTACGCACGGGGAAGATCACGACGTCTCGCGATGACGCGTCGAATGCAAAGGTCTACTGTTTGTTTGGTGCTGGGTTGGTGCTGGGCTTGGTGAGACGCAGTGCGGTCGTCGAGTTGGAGCGCCTCGTGAAGCGATGGAGGACCGTATACTGGCTGGCGTGTTCTCGCGGTCTTTGGGTCGTCTACAGGGTGAGGAAGCGGCCCTAGACGCAATTTTGGTTTCCAGCGAGCGTCCTTCGTCCTTCGTCCTTACACAGAACGCCGGCTGCATCTCGATCAAACCGCACCCGGGTTCCTTATGGCCCCTACTCGATCGTGTTTACTAGGAATATGAAAGGTATACGGCGCTGCACGTATAATTCAACTACGCGGATGTCCTTTTGTCCTTATTATCTGCGCCAAGCGAGAGACAGAGTACGGCTATCACATCCGAAAACACAGGATGGTGTATTCGCAGACCCATGTCATGCAGCTGCCGTATCGCCACCCCCTATGGCCGACTATTCCTGTTAGGCCTATGCTGGGAACCCGTGGCATGCTTCTCCGTAGAAAATAGAAAATGCCGAGGGGAACCCCTAGCTTGTGCTGCCGTTATCGTTTTGTGTCTATGGCCGATGTGGCCGGCGTGTGGCGGGTACACTGCAACGGCGTCGATGGGAGCAGAGGCACATGGCAAAGTGCGGATCGCGATCGGTGGAACGAGTGTCGGATCCTGCCGACTTGGTGTAGTGACAATACGCACGACATCACGACGCTTCATTTCTTGGCTCTTGCGATTGTCGATTACTACCCCAGAGCCCCAGAGCACATACTAGTCTGCTAGATACGAATACAGCACAGGGCGTTCATGCGCTCCATCTTGCGCCCAGGGCATCATACAAGGTCTGGTTGATGGGGAGAATGCTTCCATGTCGCAGGTTGCTAGGAAACCCGGCGCGGCTACTCGCAGTCCATTTGTTGCCCTTCGGATCGGTGCTCTCGTACGGACGATACCCATCCCCGCCGTAGAAATCCAAAAGGACGTGAATCTTGGCATCGTCTTCGTTGTCACGATACGCCGCAGGCCCCTCGACACCAGACGCGATGGTGCCCCCATTTCCTCCGGCGCGCGTCCACGTGCCAAACAGCCCGGTGGTCGAGTACTCCATGAATACAGTCTTGGCGCTTTCGTCCTTCATGAACCGCAGGTAGCTCTTCCCCTCCGTATCCAACGGGAGGATGTCCAGGTCGATGATGTTCGTCGGCGCGTAGTCGATGTACGTCTCTGGCGCGCTGAAGGTCTGAAAGTCGCTTGTGTAGGCGTAGCGAATGCGAATATTCGAGGGCGAGCCGGTATGTCTCGCGTCGGAGGCCGAATACTGCGCGACGTTGGACTGTTGTTAGCACGAGAGACAAGGCCTGGATCCATACGACCTACAAATTTCGATGCCCAATGCACGAGGTATTGCCCTGAACAGCTCCGTCAGCAACCAGTGTCCCTCCAAGCCTCCAAGCCTCCAAGCCTACGGGGCTCACGCACCTTTCGAGGCGTCCCATATCGCTTCCGGCGCCCACACCATTCCAGCGGTCGCGTCTTCCACCTCCACCAAGCGCTCGCTGCCGAAATTCACCAAGTCGGTGCTCTCCCAGACGAATATGCCCCTCGAGCCGGTCCTCTGCGCCGCATCCCAGCTCGTCTGCTGCTCGATTAGCGTCTGCCTTCCACCACCCCGTCGTGGTGCTTCTCGTGGTGCTTCTCGTACCTTGCCGATGTTTAGGTCAGTGCCAATGATGAACCACTTTCGGCCGGCATCGGCCCCTCCACCTTGCACCAGATACGGGTCTCGCACGCCGCCGGTCCCTTTCGTCGGGCGCACGACAGGCTGCCCCTTGTTCAGTGCCGTGAAGGCGAGCGGATTGTTGCCGTTGCTGCGATACAAGTACACATACGGGTCCGCGCCCAGAAAGATGGCGCCCAGGTAGCCCACAAGACTAGTATCTGCTCGACGTTCGACTTCCACACCCAGCCGGCCCAGATCCAGAGGGCTGGCCAGGGACGAGCTGACGAAAGCGCTGACCGAGAAGGCCAGACGAAGCACCTGACGCGGCAACATGCTTACGACGATCGGGGGACTATAGAGAGCAGAAGCACGCAAGCCCGCTTCGCCACCGCCCACGTACGGGGTCGACCTCTCTTTGTAGCGATGGTGCTCGGGGCATCACTGTCCGAATTGGCGCATCTCCACTCCCCTTTCTCATGCCATCCCGACACTTTAGCCTTGGATCTTCTGGTCTATGTACGCTCCTGGCTAAACGCTCCGCATCTCGTATCGCCGGTGTGGGGAATCCTTGCCAGGTGCCCAGCATTCGAAGAAGCGCACCGCACGCGCTGCTTTCCTGCGCACTAGGCAGCTAGGTAGGTGTCCCGCCAAGTAGTAGCATTCAGAATGCCCCATCTCTACGTAGGTTGGGGCCTTCAATGCGTGGTTCGTGTAAACACCGTTCGCTTCCTAGGATATGTGGCTACCTACCTACCTAGGTACCTGCTACTTAGCACGCATGTACATGGTATGGTAGGTGGACACCTGGCCTGGAGGATGTCTGCCAAACTGACAGCTCTGTACCTAGATACTTTGCAACCAACATGGTACGTTCGTTGCCCTCCTTCCCAGGTCGGTCCGCGTATGGCCGTGTCCTCCATCCGAGGCTCTCGGGATCAAGCCGGATCGGCCGGAATATTTGCGTTTGCGGAGTACGATACGGTTCCTCATTCGCGGGATTCCTGGTTGGCTGTATAGGTACCTACCTACCTAGGTACCTACCTACTTAGGTGTCTAGTAGTTTCGTGTGCCACCGCGCTACAAGGAAAGCAGCCAGTGCATTGTTCGTGCGCATATTCATATCCATGACTTCACGTACTCGTCAATGTGCTTCCCTCCTGTCCCATGGCTCTCTTTTCTAAACGAACGCTCCTTTCCGACTGGAGGAACAATCAGAAACCCAGCGGACCCCCTGCGAGAATAGCACGAGCTGAACGCCTTCACGATGCTTTGGTAGCTGTCTACCTAGATACTACCTAGGTACCTAGTAGGTATCTAGGTAGTAGAGGTATCAAAGTACGTACGTACGTAGTACCTACTAGGTAGTCAATATGTACGTGTGGCCCGAAGCAAGGCCCGTAATATTTTGGTTTCTGCAACCTCTGCGATGCTACTCCCCAACAGCGCATTTATCTTTTCCCGATTCCTCCGCAAAGCATCCCTACTCCCGACACCTCATATCACTGTCCATGGTATTCTGCTACCTTCGGCCCCAAGGCGGCATCTCCTCTTCCCGGACGGTTGCTAGAATGTTGCAGGCGGTCGGGAGGCTCCGCACGGCTGCGACGGTATCGCTGTTTCAGCCCCCGCCATGCGCAGGTAGGGGATTGTCTTGGTCGTCCGCCTTGATCCATCACATCTTCCCGCGCCCCTCGTTTCTCGCGTTTCGCTCGATGGCATGCTCTGTATGTTCCCCCTTCTTGGGCTTGCAGAAGTGAAAGAGGAAGAACGCGCCTAGGAGGGTGTAGCAGAGGCCCATGAACACCAACATGCCGACCATGATCTCCACTTGGCGGGTAACCCATCCTTCCATCGCGACTGATGCTTGTGGAAGCCTCACTGTTAGCCAACCCTAGCCAACCCTCCCAACGTCGAGCGCTTTTGCCCGTGTATGGAGGCCTACCAAAGACCTCTCGGATGCGTACCAAATGGGTGGGTGGGTGCAGATTTGCTGCAACCCGTCTCCTGGTGTCCGCAAGGATCGTCGAACCCAACGCGGGTTGCTTTTTTTATCTGGTATCGCCCGTTGACACCCCCAAGAGCGTATGGATTGCCTTGTACGTCGAAGAACTTTGGCATACGCCTTCACGCCCAAGCACCTACCTATTGCGCAGGCAGCGCTCGGCCAGGGGCCTGATCAAATGGGTGTACTCTGGAGAAATTCCTTGCTCGCACTAGGACCTGCTTTGTGCGATCACCAGTAGTACGGGGCAGGCGGGAACACTACCCTACGGCTACGAATGGAACGCCTACGCGTTAGGGAGATGGAGGGATCGCGTTTGTTTATGTAGTTACCCTCCGTACTATCCTGTCTTGCCGGTTCCGATGCCGTATTTAACATTGTTACCACGTCACTGCAGATCACCCCGTCAGATGGGAATGGCGTCCAAGTCCGCTCTATACGATTTGATAGACAATGTATATCCTCCCAAGTCACAAGAATACCACGCAAAACAGCTACTGACTGGATCAGCCCGCATGATGCCATTCCAATCCGCCCCTTTGGAACTTTGGAAAAAAGGTTTACGCGCGCTAGGGCGTGTCATGTCGATTTCCCATGGGTCCGGGGTAATACGGGCCATCTTTGGAAGGTATCCATAGAATATGCAAACCCGGTATAAACTGGATAGAAGTACACATTTTCCGAAATCC
Organism: Hypoxylon rickii; assembly: GCA_902806535.1. NCBI lineage: Eukaryota > Fungi > Ascomycota > Sordariomycetes > Xylariales > Hypoxylaceae > Hypoxylon > Hypoxylon rickii. Next base: position 45,639 of record CADCWY010000023.1, read on the forward strand.
GCGTCCAAGGGGCTAATCACGGCTCCGATGCTTGCCCGTGTTCCGGTAGCATGCTGCCTACCTACCTAATATCCATGGATGTACTCCGACGCATTCCACGCCAGAGCAGGCTTCGGTGTCTTGTTGTCTTGTGAATCACGACTATTGCATACGCCGTATGGCCAGGTACCTACATAGATACCTGGGACGGCACGTTCCCCCCTCCCCCCTTCTGGACTTCTAACATTCTGAGCCTCTATACGGAAACGCGCTGGCATCCCGCGAGACTCACGTATGCGCGTGTGTGGTGTGCGAAACGGTCCCGGGGGTCTTTCACGCCTCGCATACCAGCGATTCTCTCCGACGGGCACATGGGCTCATTCAGCCCACCAGGGTTAAATGACCCGCCATGGACAGAAAAGATGCGGACAAAAATGCAGGAAGAATGGGTGGCCTAGAACAGACGGCATTTATCCGGTTGGGAGGAGGAGTCAGCGGATCCCGCTTTGCTGCGAGCAGGTGGTCCCGGGTATTTGGTTTAGCGTGTAGACGGAATTGTGACGGCACGGTAGCAGTAGGAGAGAATAGTATGTGTCCGTGAATGCGCTATTGGCTGCTACCACTTGATTTGTGGCTATGTACCTAGGTAGGTATGTAGGTAGATCCGTGACTAGGTACCTAGTAAGTATTTTGGACGTAACCTTTTCTACTTTCGACATGTTGTTGACGGTGTTCTTTTTCCCACTCCCTGGTTTTACATCCATGGATCTTTCACGATGTCACTGCCCCGGCTTTTTACTACACGTGACACACTTCGTCACACGGTTATGAAAACAGATACGCCCAGAAGTAACTGTCGCTATGATGGTCACTTCGCACCTTCGTGGCTTTGGGCCATACAGGCCCTTCGCCTCTTTTGCCTCTCTTGCCCCTTCCCTCTCTCCCCTTTCATTAGGAGCGGAAGACGTCCGCAGCCGTTTCATTCAGGTGGCGAGGACGGCAAGAATCGCAGGCGACATGTCACGGCGACCACCAAAATGGAACGAAACGTATGTGGCGCGGAGGGGGTGCAAGAACGTGATGAGCAGCTTCGCGCTACGCGAGGTCCTACTTGATTTAGAGAGCACACTGTGACTTATACTCTACATGATCAAATGCTTCGAATATGCTAGGGTTGTACACGTCGGATTCCAAGCATCAGGATTCTTGGTGTGCGGGGGAACGGCAGCGATTTCCTAGAAACCCCTCCCTAGCCCGGAGATGGGCCGGCAAGTCTACATAAATCACGGAGATGGCCCGCGCTACCTAGTGAGTAACGTAGCAAAGGTTAGTGCTGGGGCTTCCACGGCTCAACAACCGTACCACCGCCCACATCGTGCCGCCATCGTGCAACCCCCGAGCCAATCAAAAGCCGTACAAGCCCTACTGGCTTTCCTAATCCGGAAAAAGCCCACGCGGTACCACCACATGCAGCATCTCACTCTGGTCTCTGGTTTAGCATCATGGTTTGGTACGTACCCGGGTACATACTTACTAGGTACCTACTACATACCCACCTACCCAGGTACCTAGTAGGTAGGTAGTCATCGGCACAGTGTGTGCGATATCGCGGCCCGGCGTACCTATTGATGCCTCCGGCGGCCCTCCCGGGGGCCCCCTTGCGGGGAGCTGCTCGCTTCGCTCGAATACGGGGTACAAAACGAACATCAATCTAATAGACGTTAGGTCCGGATAGTAAACGCCGAAACCTTGGTCCTTAGGTGACGTATTCGGCACCACGCCTTGTTGGAGGGAAGGGCGTGCTACATCTATCCTAACCTACTAAGTACCCAGTAGGCAATGCTTCAAGAATTGAATGAATTGAAACAACTGGAAGCCGTTCTTTATCACTGGTATCACAACATATACATGCGTTGTGAGGGTGTGGGTGAATAATAATACCCGGTATTCTCATACCCTTCGGTGTAGTGCTATAGTACGACAACTGGGCCACTGGCCACGAGGTTGACTACGGACTACTACTATCACGCAGTAGGAGGCTAAGAAGTCTAGGGGCTCTTTAACCTTGGAAGCTTGAAACGGGAAATTCGAAGACTCAAAGGGTAAGGAGAAACCCCAATGGTCACCCAGCTGGCGACGCGATGAATAGCTTGCCTACCTACTAGGTAGATACTAGGGTAGGTACATAGACACGTGCCTATATGCAACACGCAATATGGCATAGAGGAGGCTATAGATTATTTCCTAGGCGCTGGCTATTCACAAAATGGAAATAGTTAACATCAGCAATAACACTAAAGAGCCATGGGAACTCGAGTGCAACTTCTCGTAGTGGCACATATCCCGAATGTATCTATCGATGAATCCATGATGCTATCTTCTACTACCCACCTGAGTGCCGGGTGCCCTGGTAGTAATACGCATAGGTAGACGAAGGGGGCCCATCTGGTACCTAGTGAGTTGGTGCAGGGTGGAGGTTGAGGGGTTTACAGGGTAATCACGTGATATCGGAAAGGACTTTACAGGATAAAGGAAACCCTACAGAACGCTCTTTCAGTATTCCACCACATTACGTAGTACGCATTCAGACTATTCAAAGTCCGGCTTATAACTATCGATCATGATGAGTTACAAAGCGGCGAGAAGCGCAGAAGGCTATATAATGAGATAATCGCTGTATAAGTGTTCTTCTGTCTCTTTCCCCAGGGGGCACTACTCCAGCTCACTAGTAGTCCCCCACAGCTCACCAGACTAGCATACTAATTGCTCGCGCACCAATGTTGTTATTTCTACGTTTTCTAAGCTCGCTTCCTGACATTTCTGATTTCTAGCCTTAGCCAGCCTCTACAACTTGTTTTCCTCACCCCTCACGAATCCTTCTTGTCACAGTTGCTACGGAATCGGCAATTAGCGCTCATCTCCCTGCATTAAAATACGTCCGCAACCGTAATTGGGATGTACGGAAGGGGTTTTTCTGGTGAAATCAGCTGAATTGCTTGGGCCGAAGTAAAGCTCCGAGCCACGCTGTTCCCATCTACGGTAGGGTTGCCGGAATCAGGGCTAGGTACCCGGTTCTGAGACGGGACTTCCAGAGCCAAAAGTTAAAAGCAGGAGAGGAGCTGGAACCGGCACAAGGACTTTCAGAGCCGAGGCTGGAGATCCTAGGAGAAGGATCGTGAAAGGCAACGCTGGGAACTGCAGGAGAGCTGCCAGAACGACTACTGGGGCTCTTGACCTAGGTACCTAGTTATCATCTTCCTCGTCGCCGAAAAGATTCCCCTAGCAATCTCACAAGAGGCTTTATGTCTAGCCTTGGTTTTTGTACCTCTGGCATGGGCAGAATTGACGAATCCCGCTCCATGCAACGGTAGTAGAAAGGGCTCTAGCGGTAGGAGTGGTTCTGGCAGAAATGATCGTGTGAAAGCCAGCCTAGCAGGATTAGCGGAACTGCTGGTGATATTAGCATTACCTATAGGTACTTAGGTACCTACTATCTTAACTCTGGCGGTGGTATCTGGGAGTATAGGAAGGGGGCGTTGACAGCTGGAGCAGTCGAAACTGTAGCAGCAGTATTTGCCTCATGACGAGGAGCAGCTATCATGCAAACGGTTCTATGCTGCCCTCAATACCTACCTCAGTACATCTGTGTGATATCTGATAACCCTGGAGAACTTGCTTGGAATTTACTAGATACCTATTCAGCATTTGGATTCCTCAAGGCCGTCACCTTAATTTCTATGTGTGGCCTTCATGGCTTGCCAATGTGCAACTTCATAAGTCCCTCGCCAACTACATTTCTCCCAAGATGGCCCAAATGACATGAACTGCCAACACATCCCACATTCGTAACATCAAGATCCGTTCTACTATGTTTACGTAGCTACTCGCCCTCCTTCAATAGCTGAAACAACACGTGTATAAAGCAGACAGGTGCCTACCTAGGTACCTAGCTCGTATATGGATGTCGTCTGTCGGCCTGGATATCAATGATATCATGTAGATGCATACTAGGCACCTAGGTACCTAGTAGGTCCCTAGTATCCATATGGATGTAGGCATCATTTCACACGTACCTACCGAATCCCATTCCTTTGACTCACCACAGATGGCTGCCTACACGTACTAGGTAGGTGCTTGCGTTCTCACCTCAACACACGAAATCCATCTCTCATCTCCCTCTCATCGAATTTCCTACCTGTGACGAGGCGACACTAGAAGACAAAGAAACAACTTCGTTGTTGCGCGAGGAACCCAAGACTGGCCTACGGCTATGGGAGGCTACATACCTATACATGCAGCCGTCTTTGTCCAGCCCTGACAATTGAAGGGTTATGTTATGCAGGGTCTCTAGTAGGTATTAGGATGCATGCGACGGGAAGTCCTAAGGCTTTATAGAGGGGTTTTAGGGGTTGCTAAGGTAACCCAAAAGGTAGCCTACTAACAGACAGAAAAGAGACAACTATCACCGGGGGGATTATTAAGGGGCTAGGCGTTATTGTCGTCCTTAATACACGCTTACCTACCTACCTAGGTACTTACATGACGACCACCTACTTTCCTTCACCCCAAAGCCGTTTATTTAGGGAAGCTTTCGCTAATGGCGGTAGATCCCTTGACTCTACACTCACAGTAGGCGCCACGAAAAATAATTCAAGGGGCAGTTGGCTGGAGGGCAGTGGAGGGGCCATGGCAAGGGTCCATAGACGTATCCCAACACGAATAGCTGATCAATGGTAACCAATTACTTAGGTACTAGGTAGGTAGGTAGGTACCTAGTAGTTACCCAGCAGGTAACGGGTATACAGATGGCCAAACGTTCCCCTAGATATTCCCAATGCTTCCTCAGGTTATAGTGTCGATGATCAGGAGGGGATTTTGAAGTCACAAGTCGAAAAAACGGAAGCGCCACGATTGATGACCTGAGAGAAAATCCATGGAAACCTCAGGGTGTTGTGCCGCTCTAAAACCGTGGCCTCTGGTGTAGAGTTATAGGGGTTACGACCTGAATGTAGCGCATAGGGTATAAGGCGTAAGGCGTAAGGCAAAGGCACGAGGCAAAAGGTACCAAAGAAGCCGAATGCGTTGGTAATTCTATCTAATATGTCGGCAATTCTACGTCCGTGGTTCTACGTCGGCGGCTCCTATAAAAATACCACTGGACGCCGCACGAACCCAACAAAGAGTTTCAGGAATTGATATCACGGGCCAAATCCGTAGCAGCAAGCACCAATCCATAATTAATACGCAATCCAGAACAAAAAAGACGACCGCCTTACTTCAGACTCAACGCGTTGCAGTACACCGGCGGCATATTGAGTCGTGCCTGTACCTCTGCCAGCACCTCACGCGTTTATCGTTGGCGTTTCTGGACCTGGTATATCTCTTCTACTAATTTATAAGTACCTAATCAAAACGATATTATCTTCCACCGTTTTTAGTTTTACGATAAGGCATGGCTAACATAGCACACATATCGTACGTGACTATATGTCGTGGGTGATTTGAGCGTTTAAGTTTTAGGTTTTAGGTGTGGGTGCTGGTATTTTGGAAGGGTCAGGGGCTGCACAGGTATCTCTTGCTATCAAATGTCTTGGAACATACCAAAAATAAAGGGTTAGGGGGGGATGCATGGCAAGATGCATGGCGAGATACACAGGACTATACCGATTTTCTGGGACCTGCCTAATACCGAACACCAGTAACCTAAACGTGCATTGCCAACGGATGCCGCGATTGTCTGTATATCGCTGTCTCTACGCTACCATCCGTTCCGTACATCGTCGTCTGCTGCATTATCATCATGCCGTACGACATATCCTTTCGTAGAATGTCAGGACTCTTGGAACCCTAAGCTCCTTGGCCGCGGCGAGTGATGTGTTCTATTACCGCGTAAAGATGCGTTAAAGATACATTGTGAGGGTATGGACAGATAATACCTCGTATCGTCGTATCCCCACATCCTCCGGCGTGGTGTTATAATGCGACATGTTGCTCCTCGCAGCCCAAACCGAACGATAGCCCATTCGCGCCGGGTCGTTTATCGGTTCCCCTTTCCCATTTCCGTGATCTCCGGTTGCGTAGTGACACTCGTTATTCATCATCTGGCCGAGAAGACTGAGAAGACGTGGTCGGCGATAACCTAGCCGAACGCCTTCCATGGTTATGGGTGTGAAACTGGGACAAACCCCCTATTTCTGGAGTGGGCGCGCACCCATTCTCCTCGTTGGGTCCGCACCAAAATTACGGTCGCAGACTGATGCTCAATTTGTTCACCAAAATTGGCAACAAACACACTGACGCGCCCGCCCCCTTTTCCCACAAAAACGCTGAGCGCATGGATGTCTGCAACCGGCATTTTGGTACGGATTTGTAGCGAAAGCCTGTCCGCGCCCACCGAAGCCCCTTTTGAACAAGAATATCGGAAAGAAAAAGGGGAATTGGGAGTTAGCTGCTGCTGTTAGCAGGTCTATCCAGGGCCGGATGTCGTTTGCGCAGTACTGGCGGGTAACCCGCTGATAGGCATCCATCCCAGACGTAACAACACCGCTCGTCATCTGTCATCCGCCATCTATCACATAGCATCTATCATATCGCCCATCATCCACCATCCACTACATGTCGTCCATCATCCATCATATCACCTATCGCCCATCATCCGCCGTCGCCATAACCACATCAACCCACCCTATCCCCTTTCAAATTAGAACATCGAAAAGGGGGAAGGGATGTCCAGAGCTGGTTACTGCTATTGGCGGGTTTATCCAGGTCAAATGCCGCTACGCAATGCCATTGACGACTGGACCGTTAATATATCTGCCGCAAACGTAATAATACCACTTGTCGTCTATCATCCATCGTCCATCACATATCCTCTATTATCTATCATATCATATATCGTCTATCATCTACTATACCAGCTTTAGCTGCATTACCTATTCTTACCTTACGATTATGCCCTCTTGAATTTGGAATATCGAAGAGGAGAGTGTAGAGACGGTCATTACTATTGGCAGGTCTGCCGATCCAAGGCCAAATGCCAATGCCGAATGCACAACACCATCAACGAACCACCAACGCTTCGCGTCGGCAGCTAGCCAGATACTATCAGACGGGCAACTCGTCTCTAGATACCAGCCACGCTTGTCCAGGCATACTTGTGGACCTTGGTGGCGGTTAGGTCTTCCGGTCTTGGTCATCTCATGCTCCTGTATTGGGCCTACGCGCTACGATCCGGAGCAAAGTCAAGATGCTAGGTAAGTACCTAGGTAGTGAGGAAGCAAACAAGTATCGATATCATCATTCCGAATTCATTATGGTCACATCTTTGCATCTGCTCTTATCATGCCCATTTCGTTCCCCCCCTCGTTCGGAGCAGGTGGATTTCCCTGATCGTCGAGGGAGCCATCGGTGGGGGCAGAGGACGAGGGCCCATACGAGGCGGTGGTAGGTTCGCTGGGGTGGTTAAAGGTGCATTCATAGCGGTCGCGTCCATGGAACCACCGGAGTTGCGAGGGGAGGGGGGGGCATCACGCATAGGGGAAGCATCGCCGAGAACAGGAAAAGCGCCGCCGAGAGTGAAAGAAGCACCATCACCAAAAATGGCAGAAGCGCTACCATCGCTTGTAGAACCACCACCAAACACAGGAGAGACGTCGTCACCGCCCACAACAGAAGCACCGCAGAGAATGGGGGGAACATCACCGAAAACAGAAGAGGCGACGCCTACATCACCACGAGACGAAGTGGCTTCTCCTCCTGTCAATACATCACGGCTAGCCTGTGCCACCTCGCCCGCGTGAATGATGGCGCGTCGCTGATGGTGCAAGATTAACACAGCACAGTTAGACCCGTATCGCTCACCAATACGTTACTACCTTTTCGAACGGCACCCATCAAATACCAGACAACATTATACAATTAATAATCGAACACGATACCCGATCGGATAAAATTGGTTATTCTAATCGGCTGTAATGATCAAACCAGCCGAACCCTCCTAGGAATTGACAGAATAGTACAAAATATATATCCTTATCGACAGATTTTTCCAAACCGGCCTCGCCAATCTCCCCCCAGCGAATATCGCTGGCCGACAGCGGCAGCAGGTTGGCAATGGCGACAGCGGCACCCAGGGCCGGTATGGTTGGCGGGGTGGTACGGTATGGTATACGATTCGAATAAGTAAGCACCAGGCTGATTTTCTGGCGGCTGCTTGTTAGTTGGTATCGACTGGAAGTCACCCATGGAGGGAGCAGTACTTACTGGTAGCTGGTAGATGGATGGATCGATGGACGGATGGCAATGGCAGCGGGAGCGGTTATGGGTGATGGCAGTGGAAGTGGTGGTAGTGGTGGTGGTAGTGGGAATGGTAATGGTAACGGCAATAGTAATGGTGCCGGTACTGGCACTGGGAATGCGAATAGTAACGGTAACGGTAACGAGAATGGTAATGGTAGTGGTGCTGGTACTGGCACTGGTACTGGTAGTGCTCTTGGTACTGCTGCTGGTAGTGGTAGTCGTCGTCGTTGTGGTGATGGTGATGGTAACGGCTGGCGCGGCTGGATCTATCTGGATCAATACTAGGAATAGGCATGTACAAATATTGATATGGATGAATGGATGGATGGATGGATGGATGGCGGGAGGGAGGGAGGGAGGGAAATCAATCCATCATTGATGCGAAGTGCCTTTTCAGAATCGCTGGAGTGCACCTGGGCAGTTGCCTATCCTGCACCTGCCTTACCAGCACTACTCGATACGCCCTGAGGTTTATTACCTGCTAGGCCTGGGTGGATAGATCTCGTCACCTACCCTCCTACGCATCAACGTTCGCGTTTTCGTTGCATATGATATGATACCTTAGGTACCTACCTACGTACCCAGCAGCACCCATAGCAGTCTGCTAGTTTTATCATAATGGATCTATTGATTCAAGGAATAAGCCGCAGCCAGCAATAACCAAAGGTAACGATTGGTTATATAATAAGATCTTTATAGTTAAAATTGTTTAGGTAGTTTCGGCGGGATGCTTATAACGGGTACATGGCTTGTAAGTGGCCGTAGTAATAATAAGTAATGTATTATTTTTCGAATTTTAATTTTCTTTTTTTTAAAATGCGTATTTAATTTTATAAAATAATTTTTCGATCGTTAAATTAAATTTTTTTATAAATTATATTTTTAATATTAAATTTATAATAATAATAAATATAAATATCGTTTATTAATTTTTAATTAATTTATTTAATAATAAATTCTTTTTATAAAATTATTTAAAATTAAAAATATTATTTATTTAAATTATAATAATTTAGAAAATGTAAAAAGATTTAATTTTATAATTATTTAAGAAAATTATATTATATAAAAATAAAAAATAAAAAAGGAAAAAATTTACGATTTTTTAATTTATTTTTATTTTTTACTTTAAATATAAATTATTAAAAATAATTTATACATTTTTTAAAGCCGTAATATAAATTATAAAATTTTATATTTTAATAAAAATATTTTAATTATATTTAAATAATTTTAATATTAATATTATAATTTAAAAATTAAAGTAATAAAATATAAATTTATATTATTTTTTAAATAATTAATTTAAATATATATAAATTTATATTATTTTTTAATTATTTAATTTAAATAAATTTTAAATTATATTATATATAAATATATTTAAAAATAAATAAAATATATAAAATAAATAATAATAATATATTTTAAAATACGTTAAATTATTTTATAATATTAATATAATAAACCGTTTAATATTACGTCGTAAATATAATTTAATTTTAAATACGTCGAAAAATATTTTAATTTTTTTAAAATATTTTAAAGGTTTATTATTTTTAAAAATATTTTAATAATTTAATTAATAACGTATTATATAATATAATTATAAATATAATAATAACTTAATAAAAATAAATTTATTTTAACGCGTTTTAAAAGCCGTTTTTAAAAAATAATAAAATTTTATTATTATTTTTATTACGATTTTAAAAGATTTTTACGGTATTAAATTTTTATTAAAATTTATTTTAATTAATAAATAAATAAAATATTAATTTAATAAAAATTATATTTATATATATACGAAATAATAACGATAATAATATTTAAATAAAATTATTAATAAATACGTACGTATAATAAAAATGATAAATAAAATAAAAAAATAAGTGGTAAAACGATAATATTATTATATTTTAAAAAAAAAGAAAAACTATTTTAAAAATAAGCGGAAAACTTTATTTTTATATATTTTAAATATATCGGTACTTTTTTAATTAAATATTAAGTTAGTATAAAATAAAGGTTAAAAAGTTTATAAAATAATCACGTAATACCGGAAAAGTTTTTATAAAATAAAAAAAATTAAAACGTTTTTTAATATTTTAATATATTACGTAACACGTATTTAAATTATTTAAAATCCGGTTTATAACTTTCGATTATAATAAATTATAAAACGGCAAAAATGCGAAAAGTTATATAATAAAATAATTATTATATATGTGTTTTTTATTTTTTTCTTTAAGGCATTATTCAGTTTAATTGGCAATTATTACGGGATTTAAACTTGTAACTTTAATCTTAAAAAACCGATTATTACTTTTTATATTACCGTTTATATATTTAATCATTAATAAATATTAAAATTTAAAAATATTATTAAAAACTAATAGAAAAATTAATATAAAACCTTAAATAACCTTAAAAATTAAATTAGCTTAAGCGCTTATTTAAAAAGCTGGAAAAAAGGTATTAAAATTTATAATAATATATTAATTTAATAAAAACCTATCGATTTAATTTAAAAATAAATTTACAAATAAATTATTTAATATAATAATAAAAATATTAACTTAAAAATTAAAAAATAATTTAATATTAAAAATAAAAAAATAAGAAATACCTTATATTATTTAAAATTTATAATCGATTATAACGGAAAAAATTAACGTTAATAAAAATTAATAACAAAAAAAGTATTATAATTTAAAAAAAATGGTTTAAAAAGATTTAAAAGCAATGTTTTAAAGTTTAAAATATACGTTTATTTTAAAATTTTTATTTTTAATTTTAAAATATTAAATACGGCTTTAATTAATATTATTAAATAAAATTTCTAAGGTTTATTTTATAAAATTTTGGTTAATATTACACTAACGATTAAATATAAAATTACGATAATTAAATTTTACTTTAAATTTAAAAAATCCGCTTATAAAATGCGATTTAAAAGAAAAAATTTAAAAAGATATAAAAAATATTAGAAAAATATTTATAAATTAAAATATCTTATATTAAAAAAAAAGGTTAAAAATCCACATTTTAAAATTTTTATTACTTTTTTACCTGAAATATTATTATAAAATTTTAACAATATTAAAATTAAATCCTTAATTTTAAACAGCCTTTTTAACTTTTATTATTTTTATTTATAAGTAATATTTGTTTAAAAGCTTATTTAAGCCTTTAAATTTAATACTTTTAATACTTTTAACGCTTTTAATATTTTTAATACTTTTAACGAAAAATATAAGTAATAATATAAAAAAAAAATTAATATTTTTTAAGTTTTAAAAGTAATAATTTAATGCTTTTAAATTTAAAAATTTCCTTATTTATTATTTAATAGATATAACGTTATAAATTAGCTTTAAAATATTAACTATTTTTTAAACGTTATAAAGTATTTAATAATGAAATAATTAAAAGATTTATTATTAAATAAAAGGTAAAAATACGGAAAAAATTATTAAAAATTAACTATTAAAAAAGTTTTAAAATTAGTAAAAAAGTAATTAATAAAAATATAAGATTTACGACTTTTATTAATAACGTTTAATTATTTAATAATTATAAAATTTTAAATTTAAAAAATCTTTTAAAATTTATTCGATATTTATAAAATAATAAGAAAACATATTATTTTAATCGATAAAGTTTAAAAAGTAAAAAATTAAAAGATCCGAATTTTAATATTATATTTTTTAAATCGAATTTTACGGCAAGTTATTAAAAGCATTTTAATTTATATAAAGTTAAAATAAAACACCTTAAAAAGAAATTATATTTTAAGGTTATTAATATTATAAAAAATAAGCACGTAATTAAGTTAATTTTTATAATAAATTATATAAAAGATATTTAAATCGATGATAAAATGCCGATTTTACAAGGTATAAATTTAAAAAACGATTATAAATTACGATAATACTTTTACTTTAAAAATAATAAAAAACATTTTCTTTAAATAAAAGTTATTTAAACTTATCTTAAAACATTAAAAACCTGCCGAAAAAATAATTTTAAGTATTAAAAACTTATTAATTAAATGAGTAATTTATAATTTAATTTAAGAAAAGAAATAATAGATAAATTTAATATTAAGGAAAGAATTTAAATATAAAAGTTTTAGTTTTATTTAAATTTATTAATTAAAAGATCGAAAAAAATATTATTAAAAATAAAGCCTTATAAATTATATTAACGCTATTATAATAAAACCTTTAATATAATAATTTACCGATAAATATTTATTTAACCTAATTATAAATAGCTATAATTTTATTTTAAAAAGCTATTATTAAATTTATTAAATTTTTTAACATAAATAAATAAAAAAATTAGGATTTTTATTTAACTATTAATTATATTAATATTAAATATATAAAAACTAAAGATATAATTTTACGCCTATTTTTAATATAATTTTAAGCTAAAATAATATATTATTTTACAACCTTATAAATAAATAATATAAAATAAAAAGATAAATTATTAACCTTTTATATACTAATTTTCCCGTATTTAATTAAGTTATTAACTAAGTTAAAAATCCGGATAATTATACGTTTATTACGCCTTAAAATATATTTATAATATTATTTTTAAAAAAATTTCATATTAATTAAAAAGCTTATCATAAATTAATAAAAATTAATTTAATTAATCCGAATTTCCTTTATTTTATACGAAATAATAATATTTCCGTCCCTTAAAATTAAAATACTTAATTATTAATAAATACGATTCGAACATATAAATTTAAATAAAAATATAACGAATTTAAGCTTTTAAATTATTTTTAATTAAAATAGTTTTATAATAAAAATAGGTTTAATATATTAAAAACCTAGTTTAAAAAAAATTAAAAAGCTAAAACTACATTTATAAATGTTATAAAAAATAATAAACAACTTTTATTATATATATTAACCGTAATATTATTAATCGAAAAATTACTAAAAAAAAATTTACGTAAAAACTTACCTTAAAAAAAACACATTTTAAAAAATGTTAAAAGTTAAAAACCTTTTTAATATAAAAATATTCGAATTTTAAAAGCTAAAATTAACGATAATAATTATAAACATTTTAAAGTTAGTTAAAATAAACTGATAAAATTTATGTTTAAATTCGTAAGTTTTATATATAATATAATAATATAAAACTTAAAAAAAAGTCGTAATATTTATAAAATTTATTAAAATATTAATTTAATAAGCTTAAAAAAATATTTAAATGTTTTAATAATTAAAAAGTTCCGAAACGGTTAATTAATAAATTATATAAATTTATACGGTATAAAAATATTAACTTAAATTTTTATAAATAACATTTTTTAATAACGTATTTATTTATATATGATTTTTTAAAACTTATCGTTAAAATAAGCTTTTAAAGTAATGAAAAATTCATTTTAAAAATAATTAATATTAAAGCTTAAACTTTTATAATTATTAAATTTTATATTATTTAATATAATTTACTTATAAAAAAACTAAACTTATATAAAATAAATATAAAGCTTTTTTAAATATAATATATTAAAATAATAAAAAGGTTAATTTAGTTAATTAATTAAAATTTATTAATCTTAATTTATATAATAAAAATTTCTTAAATATTTTAAAACTTTTATTAAAGATTAATTTCGTTTTTTTTATAAATAAACTTATATTTTAATAACGAAGTTTTAATAAAACATTTTATATTTAATAATATTAAAATTAAGGTTTTATTTACTTATAAAAATACGATTAAAAAATATTAAATAATATAATAAACTTATATAATTAAGGAAATTAATTACCGTTAAAAAAAGGGTTAAATTAATAACGGAAATAATAACTTTATAAAAATAATATCATTTATAAATTAAGTAATAATTACCCGTTATTTTAAGTTAATAATATATATTTATTATTAATCGAAAATTTAAATAAAAACGAAAATAAATTTAAATTATTTTATAACTTAAAAAAGGTAATAAAATATTAATTACGTTTATAAATAAAGATTTTATAAAAATTATAAAATTAATTACATATTAAACGTTTTAAAACTTTCGGAAAAAATAATCTAAAAATAATAAAGTTATAAAAATAAAAATTATATTTAAGTTAATATTATATATAAATTAAAATAGAAAAAATTTACTTTATAAATAATGCCTTTTAAATAACTTTATATTAACCGAAATAATAAATTAAAAAAAAAACTTTATTAAAACTTAAAAACATTAAAAGGTTTTAAATTTTTAAAACGGATAATTTATACGTAAATATAAAATTTAAATATATAAAAAACTTTAAAAGTTTAAAATTATCTTTAAAAAGTTAAAAAGATTTAAGCTATTTTATAAAATACGAAACTTATAAAAACGGAAAAAATATATTAATCGAAATTATAATATGTCGTAAAAAACTTTCGCTTAAAATTTTAATAAAATAAAACGTATATAAAACGAAATAACCTTTAAATATATAATTAAAATTATACCTTATAACGCTTAATAAATTAAAAGCATATTTATTTTAACACTTTTAAAAACCAGGTTATAATTAAACTACGAAAATAAATCGATAATAAAATCTTAGAAAAAAATTACGTATTTTATAAAAATATTTAATTTATAATTAAAAAAAACGGTAGCTTATGGTTAATTAATTTAATAATAAAATTTAATATTAAAACCATACGAAATATTTTTTTATTAAACGTTAACATATTTATTAAGGAATTTTTATATACGTTATTTTCATTATTTTAAACTTTTTTAAGCTATAATTAAATCTTTTATTATTATATTATAAGGATATAATTATTTTTATAATTTTTATTAATTTATTACGTTAAACCTTATTATTTATAAATGTTATAAATTTAATAATTTAATTTCTTAAAATAACCACTTAGATTTTATATAATTTAATCTTATATAAATGTAAACCTTTTTTAATAACGTTAAAATTAAAGGCTTAAAAATTCGATATAATAACGAAGAAATATTTTTAAGAATTTAACGATTTATTTTAAAACATTTGGAAAATTTATTAAAGATATTTTTAAATATTAAATTAGCTAAAGCTATAATTAATATTAAAAACCATTTTTATTAATTATTTGTAAAATTAATCGGATATTTATATGAAATTAATAATTAAAAATTAAATTTAATTAAAATATAAAAAATATTAAAATAATAAACTTATAAAATAATTTTAAAGATCCGATTATTTTTAGATTTAACGATTTACTTTAAGATTTAAATAGAAAAATATTTTATAATAATTTTACTTTTAATTAAATTATTAAAAAAATTAACTTTTAAATAGGAAAACGTTTAAAATATGCGATAAAAATTTTTAGAAAATTTTAATTATATTTTTATGCCTTATAAAAATAGATTATATTATTAATTAACATATAATTTTAAAAATTAATACTTTTAATAAAAGATAAAAGTTATTTTTAATTAATTAAATAAGGATAAATAATTTAAATTAATTCGTTATAAGTTAAGCATTTAAAAAAACGGAATTAAATTATAATATGTTAAAATAAAAATATTTAACGGTATTAAAAACCTTAAAAAATTTCGGAATTACTTTTATAAAATATAATTTATTTTAAAAATGGATATAAAAATATTAATCGCTTAATTAAACAATAATTTTTTAATTTTTATATATAACTTTAATTAAGTAAATAACATATATTAAAATATTCGATTTTAAAATATGGTATATTCTTAAAAGAAAAATATAATCGTTAATATACTTTTAAAAAATCATTAAAACCATTAAATTAATTAAATAATTAAAGGAAAAAAATATAAATAATTTTATTAATATTTAATTAAATTTAATAATTTTTAATAATAATTACTTTAAAAATGGCTTTATTTTATAATTATTAAACGATTAATTTAAAAACTTTTAAAATATTATTAAATATTTATTTATTTTAAAGCTTTTAAAAGGTTTAAAACGATCGATTATTACGTAAATATAAGCTTAAATTAAGTTTTAAGATATAAATTTTTAAGTATATTATCTGGGATAATATTTTTAATTAAAATTAAAAAAACTTTTTTAATATAAGATAATTAATTTTAAAAATTAGCGTAAAAAGATTATTAAATAATATTATTAAAATTACGGGCACCGGAGTAAAATTTAATTTATTAAAAATTAATAAACTTTACTTTTAAAAAGTATATATGGTAAAATTTTAAACGCTTTAAAATTTTATTTATAATATTAAAAAGCGATACGATTTAAATATATAATTTAACCTTTTATATTACGTTAATAAATATCTTTAAATATTAGATTTTAAACGTTTAATATATGTTAAATAATTTTAAATATAAAGTAATTTTAAAATTCGCGAAAAATTAATTTATTAACTTAAAATAAAAGTTTTAAAAAAATTAACTTAAATAAAATGGCCGATTTTTAAAAAAATATATCGTAAAATATAATATTTTATTAATGATTAAGGTTAATAATAACTTTAAGTTTAAAAAAGGTTAAAATAATATATAAAACTATATTTATATAATAAAAATTAAATTAATATATTATTTATAAAGTTAAAGATAAGTTAAAATTAAATATAAAATAATAAAAAAATTAGAAAAAGTTATTAACGAAATTAAAACGGTTAAATTAATAATTTTAAAATTATTTTATAAATTGATTATATTTTAATTAAAAATATGAAATTTTTTTTTAAAACGTTATTTAATAAAAACTAATTTTTCGATAAAAATAATTTTTCCCATTTAAAAGATATTAAATTAAAATGCCGTGGTAAACCGTTTTAATTTATTAACGATACGAATTTAAATATTTTAAAGGAAATTTATTAACATTAAAAAATAGTTAAAATCGTTACCGAAAAAAAAAAAATATATCATATTTAATAATTAACGAAACTTTTATAAGTTACGAAAAATCCTTTAAAAAAAAGAAATTTAATTTTTTTATAATAATTTACGATATATTAATATATTATAACGGAATAAGTTAAAATATAATTAATTAAAACCTTATTTTATTAATTAAATTATTAAGGAAAAAATATATTTTAAAAACCGATAATAAAGTTTTAATTAAAACATTTTTCGGTAATAAATTAAAATAATTTATTTAAAATAAAAAAATATTAAGAATTAAAAATTTAAAAAAACGATTAAATTTTTAGAAAGGAAATTAATATTATTAAAAAGGGTTTTTAAATATATAACGAATTAATATTAAATTAAAAGAAAGAAATTATAAATTTATTTAAAAATTTATAAAAATAATTATATTATTTAAGTTAAAACGAAGTTATAAAGTAATTCCTAAAAAAATTTAAATTAAAAATACGATTATATTTCGTTTTTATATCGTTAATTATATAATAATTTATAATTTCGAAATATTTAAAAAGAATTAACGATAAAATAAGAAAAAAGTCCGAAATTATTTTATTTAAAATTATTATTATATTAATTAATATTTAAAGTTATTTTACCCCTTAATTATATAATTTTTATTTATATTAAGCTTTAACGCTTTAATTACACATTTTTAATATTATTATTTATTTATTATATTATTTTTTATTAATTTTCTTTTTATTTTAACCTAATTTATTAATTTTTAAACTTTATATAATATAATTTTAAAAATTATCTTTCGTAATATTTTTAATTAAAAATAATTTACGATTATTTTTAACCTTAAAATATATATATTTTTTTCCGAAACTTATAATTTTTACTTATTATTTTATAAACGTAATTTTTATAAAAATACTTAAATTTATAAAGAATTAAACGGTAATTAAAAAAGCTATATTTCGGAATAATTTTTATATTAAACTTTTAAAATATTTTTATAAAAACTATAAAATATTTCGTTTAATAACTTAAATATTTAAAAAATAATATAATAATATAATAATTATTTCGAAATATTATTATAAAATACGTATTAATAAAACTTTTTAAATTAATTTAACGTAAATAAGATAATTATAGCTTAAAATATATTAATTTAAAAAGTTAAAATAAATTATCGGAAGTTTAATAATAACTTAAAAGCTTTTAAAATATATTTATTAATAAACGTATTAATTTTTAATTATTTTATTTAAAATCGAAATATTTATATATTAAAAATTTAATAAAATATTAAAATAAAAACTTTAATATTTTTATTAATATTTATTTAAATATATTTTATTATAATAAAAATTTTCCTTATAAATAAATTATTAAACCATTTACGGTAAATATTTAATTTATTTAACTTTTAAAAATAACGTAAATAAGCTTTAATAATACGTATAAATTAAAAAGCTAAGGATATAATTTTAAACGCTTAAAAACTTTTTCTGGTCCGATTTAAACTTTTTAATATTTTTAAAAACTTTTAAATCGGCTTTTTAATGTTTTTATAAAAATATTTAAATTTACGGTAAAGTTTATATAAATATATGAAAACGATAATTAGTTTTTATAATTTAGGATTTTAAAAAAATCTTATATTTAATTAAAAATTATTATTTTAAACTTATTTTTAATATATAAGATTTATATTCGAACGAAAAATATTAATAAGAAAAGGTTTAATTTTTACACGGTTTAAAAAAATCGATTATTATATTTTTAAATTAATTTTAAAATACCTTAAAAATTAATAAATCGTTAATTATGTTTAATTATTATAGTATTAAAGGTTTTATAAAATAAGTCCTTAATTAAAGGCATATTTAAAAAATTAAATAAAGGGTTTTTATATTTAAAATTTTTTTAACGGGCGTATTTTTAAGTAAAATAAAAATTAGTAACTTATTTTATTTCGTTTAACTTAAAGATTTTCGGGAAAATATAATCGAAAAATTATTAAAATTAAAAATAATAATAATTAACGATTATTTTATTAAAAAAATTAATAAAACTTAGATTTATTTTAAAAATTAAAATAAAAGGTTAATTAATTATAAAATTTACACATTTTAATTAATTAAAAATAATTATAAATTTTTAAATACGGTTTAAAATAATAAATTTACTACCGGAAAAAATATTTTATATAAAATTAATCGTTTAAAAATAATTTTAAGGAAAACCACTTAATTTCTTAGAAATTATATCCGAAAAACATTTGATTTTACTTTTTATATTAATAAAAATTTTAAATCGACGATTTATTATAAAACTTAAAAAATTTACCTTTTATACCGTTATTTAATTAATTCGTTAAAACTTATTAAATATATTTTAAAAATAAATCCATTATTTTAAAGCTTATATTTTAATTTTATAAAACTAATAATCGTAAAAAGCTATCGAAAAATCTTAATTTAAAAATTAAATATTTTATAAAAAATATATTAAAAAACTAAAAATTTATTTATAAATCTTAAATTATTATAAAATTATAAAAATAAAAAGTTCCTTTAAAATTAAACTTAATGAAATAAAAGGAAATATTAATTATAAATATTATTAATGCTTTAATAAATTTTTTAAGAAAAATATTTAAATTTAAATTAAATAAAAGCTTTATAAATAATATTTTTATAAAATATAAACCGGATTTTAATTAATTACGAAATTAATATATTATAATTTTTATAATATTATTTTTAAAAAGTTTTAATTTTAAAATAAAACTATGTTTAAAAATAAATAACTTAAGTTTTTATTTTAATCGCTTATATTAATTTAATTAATCCGAAAAGAAAAGTTTTAAAAATTTATAAACTTTAAAACTTTTATTAGATTTTATTAATATAAAATATTAAGGTTAAACAGGTGTATAATTTTAATATTATTTTTAATAAAATTAATAATTAATACCAAAAATTTTTTAATAAATTATATATATATGGAAAAATTTTAATAAAAAAGAGTATTATTTTTAAATAAAATTATTTATATATAATTAGTTGATTAATAAAACAACTAGTTATATAATTATTAAGTTATTTTAATTCCGGATTTATTTATTTCAAACCTTATTATATTATTTAAAATATATTTAAATTTTAATTAAAATAAAACGTATAAATTATTAAAAGGTTTTATTAAATAAGTTTTTAATATATTAATGTTAAAATATAATAAAGTTAATCTTTTTAATTAAGTTTAAAATAATTAATAAATTTAAAACCGAAATAATAATATTTAAAAATAAAGAAAAAAAGTTTAAATTAATAAATTTTAATATCGAAATATTTAAATTATTATATTTAAATTTAATTAATATATTTAAAAAATATATAAGTTTTAAATATAAAAAGCGAGTTTATATAAAAAGAAACGTTTTTAATTTCGTATATATAAATATATAATAATTAAGAAAAATTAAAACGATAACCATAATTAATTATAGCTTAAAATTAGTTAAAATAAAGTGTTTACCGAAAGTAAATTAAAGATTTAAAAAATTAAACGAAAAAAGATTAGGATAAATTTTAAGAAAATATAGCTAATTAAAAAGTTAAAATAATTTAATTAATTATTTTAATTTAATAAAAAAAAGTTAAAATAATAAAAATAAAATAATCTAATAATTTACGGTTAAAAACTAAAAATAATATTTTAAGGATATTTATATTAACTTTAAAAAAATAAATTAATATAAGATAAAAATTAAAAGGTTTATAAAATAATTATATAATACCGGAAAAGTTTTTATAAAATAAAAAACTAAAACGTTTTTTAATATTTTAATATATTACGTAACACGTATTTAAATTATTTAAAATCCGGCTTATAATTTTCGATTATAATAAATTATAAAGCAGCGAAAAATACGGAAAATTATATAATAAAATAATTATTATATATGTGTTTTTTATCTTTTTCTTTAAGACATTATTTCAATTTAATACGTATTATATAAATACGTATTATTATTATATAACCATTAAAAATATTATTTTTAATAAAATATACTAAAATTATTAAAGTTTTTTATTAGTTTTTATAAAATAAATCTTTTAATATATTTAAAAAAGTTTATAAAATACACATTTATTATTTAATTTATCATATTTTAATATAAATTTTTATATTTTTATAATGTTTTTAATTTTAAACCGTAAATTTATTTAAAAATTACATTTTAATTAATAATTATAATTTTTAAATATTTTAAAAGCTTTTTAAACCGTAATAAAATACATAATTTTTAAAATATTTATATATAATAAATATATTATAAAACGTTTTTAATTAAATATATCGTATTTAATTAATAAATCGTTATATTTTTTATTTTTATTTTGTTTTTAACGAAATTTACTTTTTAAAATTAATGTTTATTCGAAAAATATATTATAATAAAATTATTAAAAATTATTATAAAAATGTTTTTATAATTATAAGTAATTATAAATAATATTTAATAATTATATAATTAATTAAATTAACATTTAACGTATAACGGTAATATATAAAAATTAAAATTAATAAAACTTAAAATTAATTAATTAATTTAATTTTATAAAATAATTATTTAATATATTTATTAAATATATTTACGTATTTAAATTTTTAACGTAATATTAATATATTATTTATATAATTAATTAAATATATTTACGTTTAATATATTATTAATATATTATTTATATATTTAATTAAATGTATTTTTATAAAATTAAAAACATTATATATATTATTATATATGTTAAAATGTTTTTAAATAAATATTATTATTTATTATTACGTATAATAATTTTAATTAATTAAAATAATTAAGAAAATAAAATAAAATAATCGTTTTAATAAATTTATCGCCGATTAATAAACGGCTTAAAAATTTTATTAATTTATATTTTAATAATTTTATAACGTATTAATTTATATTTTAATATATTAATTTATATTTTAACGTATTAATTTATATTTTAATAATTTTTATTATATTAATTTATATTTTATCGTATTAATTTATATTAATAATTTTATAATATATTTATTTAATTATTTAATTATTTAATTATAATTTATTTTTTAATATATTTAATTTATTTAAATTTAAATAATTTATTTTAATTTTTAATAATTTATTTATATTTTAAATAATTTATTTTATTTTATAATAATTTATTTAATAATTTAACGATTTATATATTAATTATTATTATTTTTATAAATCATTTTTTTATTATATTATATATTTTTTATTTTTTAATATATTATTTTAATTTAATATAATTATTTTATATATTATAAAAAATTTTATTATAATTAAAAACGAAAAAATTTAATATTATTTTTAAAAATATTAAAATTTTAAATTATTTAATTTAATATATATTAATTAAAAATGTTTTATTAATTTTTGTAAAATAAATTTTTTATTACGGTTTAAAAAGCTTTTAAAATATTTAAAAATATAATTATTAATTAAAATAAAATTTTTAAATAAATTTACGGTTTAAAATTAAAAAACGTTATAAAAATATAAAAATTTATATTAAAATATAATAAATTAAATAATAAATATATATTTTAAAAATATATTTTAAATTAAAAATCTTTTAAATATATTAAAAATTTATATTATAAAAATTTAATAAAAAATTTTAACATTTTTAATATATTTAAAATACATTTAATTTAAAATATATTTTATAAAATTTATATTTATTATTTAATTTATTATATTTTAATATAAACTTTTATATTTTTATAACGTTTTTTAATTTTAAACCGTAAATTTATATAAGAAATTTTATTTTAATTAATAATTATAATTTTTAAATATTTTAAAAATATTTTAAACCGTTAAATTTTATATATATTTAAATTTTATTTTATTTTTAATTTTTATTTTTATTTTTATTAATATATTTTTAATATTTTAATAAAACTTTTAATAAAAGTTTTTATATAAAATTATATAATTAATTAAAATTATATTTTATTAACGATTTAATATATTATAAAATTTAAATATATTTTTAAATATTTAATAAAAATTTAAAATTTTTAAAAATATTTTTAAAATATTTTTATTTTACATTAATTTATATTTTAATATATTAAAATTTTAATAAATTTATAATTTAATTAATTAATTAATTAATATATTTATTTAATTATATTTTATTTAAATTTATATATATTTTTAAATAATTAATAGTTATTATTTATTTATTTTAATTAAAAATTAATTTTATAAAATTTAAATTTTATTTAAAACGATATTAAACGATATATTAAAAATAAATATATTTATATATATTTTAATAAAATAATGTTTTATTTAAAATATATTTTAAAATTAATTTATTATTAAAATATTATTTTTAAAATTTTATATTATATTTATTTAATTATTTAATATTTTTAAACGGAAAAATTAAAATTTTTAAACCCGGTATAAAAAAAGTCGTAAATTATTTAACGTAAAAAAATAAAAAACGCGATAAGAAAAAAATTTAAAAAAACTGCTAATCCGGCTTTACTTAGTTGCCTTTCTCGTATTTCTAAGGCCTTATTAATCTAAGCCAGTAAAGACATAAAGGCCGAAGCCGAGTGATGTGGTAACGGGGAAACGTTCGTTCCGGCTGCGGCTGCGGCCGCTTCCCCTGTTAAAGTAACTCTTCTTTGGATTTCCGACCTTATGTAGTCTTTCATCTGTTCAGCTACTTCAATCTGGTAATCGCGATATGCCCACTGATGGATATTATAGATTGCCTCTTGCAGTTCCGTAACTTCATTCTCACGGAATAAAGAAAAGACTTTTTCGGGGGTAGGCATAAACCTTACATTATAATGCTGGCTATCAACTCGCCACATCAACGAAAGGAAGGCCGTACTTGGGTTAAGCGCTAGCATAAAAACCACCGCTTTCTCCCCGTGGGTAGTTATGTGCTTCGTGATGTTGAGAGCGGTTCCAGATGCAACGGCGCATTGCCTATGCGCGTTGGTAACAGACTTCTCATAAGCTCTTCCCTCAATAATCAAATACGGGAAGTAGGTTTCCAGGCTTCCTAGAATAGAGAATCGTGCGGGTATTTCGAGCTGTAGGCGTTTGAATATTTCCATTTTTTCGCCAGTGATTTCTGCTTCGATTGGAGCGTACACCCGTCGCTGCAGCCATTCCTCCCCAAACGCCACCATCCGGTCTGGCTGAGGGTTTCTAAGCCCGATACCGTGTTTTGAGAGTCCGTAGAGGTGGTCGGTTGAAGGTAGGGGTTCGTCAACGTTTTCTTCTTGGAACGCCTGCAGGGTCTGCTGGAACGTCTTGTTTATTTGTGATGTAGCATTATTTCGAGACGTCATAAAACGTTGCCTTTCCGTATAGTGTAGAACAGATATATCGATTGGTTCCTTCTCAAAGGGAGGTGTGAGATCATTTTTTATCGGTGAGATCGTAGGGTCGAAAACGAAGGTTTGCTCCATAGCTTTCAATTCTGCGGCTTCGTTACGGTTATGCCTTCGGGTGCCCTTGGGGAGGTCCATCCAATCGGCCACCTTTGATTTATATTGATCCAAGGAGTGAGTATCTGCAATACGCGGTTGGAACATTGAGGCGAAGAGCTCTTGTATCCTTGTGGGGATTGTGACATTGTGTTGTAGAGATTCGTATATCTCGTTGTGTGCCATTACATTCAGATAGACTGGCGATCCAAGCACGGATAGCCCTGATTGTTTGCTCTTGGCTTGGCTGGTGCTGGAGGGGTCGGCGACGCTGGTGTTGGAGGGGTCGGCGGCGGTGGTGGGTTCGGACCCCCTGCTGTTGGACTTATAAGGCCTCCCGCTTTTCTCAGCGTTAGGGGAAAGCCCTCTTCTAGACACAGAGTCCATATTATTAGGTTCGGGAATACAGTCCATATTGTAATCGTCTGGTATAGGTGCAGGAAGTGACGGGTCTCCCGGTTGGATAGTTGAGTTCCACTCAGGGATAGTAGAGGTATAATGTATAGATTCAGAACGGTTTTGGTCTTTCTCTTTAGGGAGGAGGGGCTCCAAGGATTTGCCGTTTTTTTCTGGAGAAGGGAATTTTAGGGTTGTTCCAGGGGATCGAGGATGTGAAGGACTGTTTGGAGGACTGCTTCGAAACGAGGAGCCAGTGGGAAGAATATGGTTGTGAGATTCGTGTGTTAAACAACGTAATAGTTTAACAGCATCGGCCTACAAGTTTATTTGATTAGTTCAGTTAATACTAAAAAAAGCAATTTAGATATGGGATATAGAAAGCGTCCTACTTGTTGCTCAGCAAGTTTATTTATGTCAGAAGCTATGTTATCTAAGGTCTTTTGATGGTGGTAGTGGTAGCAAGTTATGCAGAAACAGTTTGGACGATGGGATATCTGTAGATGAGGCCTTTTTCTGTCTCCGGACTTGCCCCTGGAATCGCGCAGCCAGGAGTCGTCCGGCATAAGGTCGCTGAGCCTATGTTTTTTGGCCCTTCCCGAATAAAGCCTGTCGCACCCTGAACTCATAGGCGTTGAATTGGCGGTTTCAAGGAAAGAAGGAGCGGAATAGGAAGAGACAGGCTGATGCTGTTGAGAAAACGCGTGGTCGGCCATTTTGAAGACTGGAAGAAATGTAAACAACGTAGGCTGCAGTGCGGATAAAGTGGAATACCGCGTGATATGACTCGAATTTATTGGGTTTTCCTACGTACCTACTTAAGTACTTAAATATGTATGCTAGTAAGCATTAAATGATAGATCATAATACTTAGGAAACGGTGAAACGTTCGCGTAAAACCAAGTATTTTAATAAGTTAAATAATGTTTAAAATATATTAAATAAAAGGTAATAATAAAACCGGTTTATATATATTATTAAAAAAAAGTAAAAATAATTTATACGTATTTTAATTAATATTTAAAGTTTTTATATTATTATATTAAAATTAAAATAATAAAATAAATAAATTTTAAAAAATGAATTTTTTAAATTAAAAATATATTTTTCCGAAATATTAAATATAAAAATTTAAAATTCTTTTTAATTAATTTATTTTATAAAATAATATTAAATTTTTAAAAATTTTAATTTTATATTATTATTATTAAATTAAATAAATAAAATAATATATATTATTAATTTTATAATATAATTATATAATAATAATAAAAATACATATTTTTAAAATAAATAAAATATTTAAATTATATTAATTATTAAACGATAAATTTTCGATTATTTTTATATAAATAATTATATTAATAAATAAAAATTTTAATATTAAAATTTTTTAATAAATTTTATAAAATAACTTTTTTAATATTAAGTTAAAATAATACCTTAAGGAAAAAAATAAAAAACACATATATAATAATTATTTTATTATATAACTTTTACGTTTTTCGCCGTTTTATAATTTATTATAATCGAAAATAATAAGCCGGATTTTAAATAATTTAAATGTGTATTATATAATGTATTAAAATATTAAAAAATGTTTTAATTTCTTTTATTTTATAAAACCTTTCCGATATTACGTGATTATTTTATATACTTTTCAACTTTTACTTTACATTAATTTAATATATTTAAAAATATTTAAATTTTAAATATATATTATTAAATATATTTTAATTAATTAATTTTCTTTTATTTTAATATAAATAATATAAAAGTTTTATTATATTAAATTAATAATAAAAATAAAAATTTAAATAAAACGAAAATATATTAAAAAATAAAAATAAAAATTTATTAAATAAATTTCGTAATATTATTTTTAATATAAATAATATTATTTTAATATTATTTTTTAAATAAATAATATAAATTTATATTTTTATATAATAATTATATAATAATAACATGCATTTATACGATATATATTTAATTAAAAAATATTTATATATTTAAAATATATAAAAATAAAGTTTTTCGCTTATTTTTAAATTAGTTTTTTTATTTTTCTTAAATATAAATAATATTATTATTTTATTTAATTATTATTATTATTTTATTTATTATTTTTATTATATATATATATTTATTAATATTAATTAACATTATTAAAAATTAATAATATAAATTAATATAATTAAAAAATTATTATTATAATAATTTAAAAGATTTTATTATAATAATATATACGATATTAATAATTAATTTTTACCGTTTTATTAATAATAAAACTTAATTTTTTATTTTTATAATTTATTTAAATTTTTAATAAAATTTAAACTTTTTTATTATTTTTTTTTTTTAACTTTAATTTCTTTTATAATAATATAAATAAGTTTTCTAATTTAATTTTATAATTAAATTTTTAATAATAATATTAATAAATACGTACGTATAATAAGAAATAATAAGTAAAATAAAAATAATAATTAAGCGAAACGATAATATTATTATATTTAAGGAAAAAAAGAAAATTAATTTAAAAAATAAGCGGAAAACTTTATTTTTATATGTTTTAAATATATAAATATTTTTTAATTAAGTACGTATCGTATAAATACGTATTATTATCATATAATTATTAAATAATTTTACCGCTTATAAAAATATAAACGAATTAAATAAATTATTTATTTATATTTTTAATTAAATTATTTTTTAAAATATTATTTAATTTTATAATTATAAAATAAAAATTAATTTCCGATTTTAAATTAACGATTTATATATAAAAAATATTTAAGTGTTTTTAATTTAATAAATTTATAAATAATTAATAAAAATATTAATTATATTTATTTAATAAAAACGTTCGAATTTTACTTAAAATATTTTATAAAATTCGAATTATTAAATTTTATTTTAATATTAAAAATACTACGATTAATATTATAAAACGTATTAATATAATAAAACATTTACGTAAAATAATATAACGTTAATTATATTAAAAACTTATTAATTTTTTAAATACGTATTTTATTATAATAAAATTTGGATAAATTAATAAAGGTTTAACGAAAATAATTTAATATATTAATATAAAAGTATTTATATATTATATAAAATTAAATCCGGTTTATTTTAAATTATAAATAATAAAATAAATATAAACGACGATATATAATTATTTTTATACATTTTTCGATTTTAATAAATTAAAATTATAATTTTAATTTATTTATTATTTTAATTAAACTTTTTTAATTAATTACCGCGTTTATTATTTAAATATTTAATATTTTTATTATTTATTTCGTTTATTTTTAATAATTTATTTTTAATATTTTATATATCGCTTTTAAATTAATCGTAAAATTCGGTTAATTAACTTTTTAAACTTTTTTCTTTTTTAAATTCCCGGTTAATTAAAAATAATATTAATAAATAACTTTTTTTCCTTTTCCAATTTTTCCGAAATTATCGATACTTTTTTATTTTTAATTATTTTTAAGTAATATAATTTTTACTTTTATAAATTTATAAAATAATAATTAAAAATATAACCTTTAATTAAATAATAAAATAAATATTTTAACCCGTTATATTAAAAAACATTATTAAACATTTTAAACCGTTAATAAATAATTTATATATAATTTAAATAATATTTTTAAACGTCGTATTAAAAAATAAAATTAATTTAATAAAAACTATTGTTTTTTAAAAATAATTTAATTATTTATATCGATAAATAATTATTAATAATAAACTTTAATATCCGTCGGTAATTATTTAAATAATAATTATTACGATATTTTTTAATATAAATTTTTAATAAAATATATTTTTAATTATTATTTGTTATTTTAAAAAATCTAAAATAATAAAAATAATTATACCGGCGAATTTTATAATATTTTTAAAAATAAATTTCGTTTTTTCTTAATATTAATTATATTATAAAAATACGATAAACTTAGTTTTATATTATATTTTTAATAATTGTTTTTAATAAAATAATTTTATATTTTTTATAACGTTTTTATTATTAATGTTTTATAAATATATGTTTAATTATAAAACGTTATTTTAATATTAAATAAAATAAAATTTAATATTATTACGATTAAATTACGATTATATTTTTAATATTAAAATTAATAAAAAACGCAGGTAAAATAACTTAAAAATATTATAAATATTTTTCGATTAACTTTTTATATTAATAAATTTTTAGTTTTAAATTTAAAAGAAAATAATAATTTATTACTTTTATTTATTATATTTATTAAGTTATATTTTAATTATAATATATTTTATTCGAATTTTTATTAAAATTTAAAATTTAATTAATAAGTTTTAAATATTTATTAAAACTTATAAAATTATAAAAATAATTAGGTAATATAATTATAAATATAATAATAATAACGAAAATAAAAAAACTATTAATATTATATTAATCGTAAATATTATAAAACGGATAAAAAAGTAAGTATAACGTTAAATAAATTTTAAAACATAAAAATAATATTATTAAATTTATATAAAAAAATATTAATTTATTAAATATTTTAAATAAAAATGTAAAAAATTAAGGAAAATTAAAAAGTTAAATAAAGTTTTTTAATAAAAATTACGTAATATTTTTAATTAATTATAAAAGATTTAATAATTTTAATTTAAAATAAAATTAAAAAATGTAATAATTAAATTAAAAATAAATTTTAAAAAATAATAATTTATTTTTAATTATAATTTATTTATCCGATTAAATATTTTAATATTATATAACCGTATATTTTTATCGGATAAGTTAATTTCCGATAATATTTTTTCTTAAATTAATATATAAAAATGTTTTTTAAAAATTATGTTTAATATAAAAGTTATTTATATTTTTATAATTAAAAAACTAATGTTTAATTTTCATTAAAAAGCATTTTAATAAACGTTTAAAAATAAATAATATTTATATTAATAAAGTTAATATTCGCTTTAATAATAAATAATTTATAAAATTTTTAGAATTATTATTATTAATATATTATTTAATTATATAAATTTTACGTTATAAATATTAATATTTTATTTTTATTTTTACTTAAAAATATAAATTAATTAAAATTTATTTTAATAATGTTATTAATTAATTAATGTATAAAAATAATATTATTATTAATATTATTTAAAAATAAAAATATCCGTAGTTTTATTTTAAAAGTATTATTTTTTACGAAAATAAAGTTATAATGTTTTTATATTTATTTTAATTATTTATTAGTTATTAAATTATATAATTTTTAAATAAAATTAATTATAAAGTTAAAATTAATAATATTAAAAAATTAATAAGTTTTATTATTATTATTAAATTAAAAATAAAGCTTTTAAAAGTTTAAGTTTAATTTAAAAATTTTAATATAAATTTTAATTATAAAATAATTATTAATGTTATATATTTAAATAAACGATTTATATTTTACGTTATTAATATAATTATAAGTTTTTAAATAATATGTTTTTTAAAAACCTTTTATTAAAAAATTTAAAAATATTTAAATAATATTAAATTAACATTTATTTTAAATTTTTAACGTTATTATTTATAACGTTAATATTAATTTTAATAATATCGAATTTAAAAATAAAGCTTATATTATAAAAATTATTTATTATTAAGTTTTAATAAAAATATATTAATTAATTAATAAGGTTAAAAATATTATAATTTTATGTGATAAATTTATAAAATTATAAGTGATAAATTTTAAGGATTTAATTTTAACGTATTTCGATTTTAAATAACGGTAAAAATAATTAACGATATTATTAATTTTAACGGATTTATTTTTACTTTATTTATATTTAACGTATATTTTAAAATTATTATAAATTTATTATTAATTTTAACTTAAATTTTAAAGATTTAAATTATTTAAAAATAATAATAAAAATTAAAAATTAAAGGTATAACGGTTAATTAAAATGTTTTAAATATAAAAACGGTTTAAATATTTATAAAGCGTTTTTATATTATTTTTAATAAAAAATAAAATTTTTATTTATCGAAAAAAGGTAAATAAAAAGCTTTTATAAAATTATTATTATTATTTTTAACGTATTAAGCGGTATTTTAACTTTTAAAAATATTTATATTAAATTATATATTTAATTTTATAAAACGTTATAATTCGTAAAAAATTAAAAGTTTAATTATTTAAGTTAATTTTAATCTTAATAATTACGTAATTATATTAAAAAAATCTTATATATATAAATGATTTTTTATATTACGGCTTTATATTTTACGATAAAAAAGGAATAATTTCGTTTTAATATTAAAGTTTTACGTAAATAAAAAATAATTATATTAAATAAATCGTACGAAATTTTAAATATAAAAAATTAAATGTTTTATTTTTAAAAGTATTTTTAATTTAAAGTGTATAATTTAATAATTTATTAAAACGCGATAATTTTTAAATTATATATAATTTATAAAATTAAAGATAAAAATATTTCAGCTTTTTATAAAAGTTACGATTAATAATTTAAAGTTATAATAATTTCGATAAAAATTTATTATAACGTATATATTTATTATTTAAAAGTTAATTAATGTTTAATATTTATTTTAATATTTATATTATATTATTAAAAATAAAAGTTATGATTTAAAATATTATTATAACTTATATTTAATTTATTACGTTAATATAAAAAAATTTTTATACGTTTATTTATCGAATTAAAAATAAATATTTTAAGGAAATATTATTATATATTATTAAATTATTATATAGTTTTATTAAATTTAAAACGTATTAATTTAAAATATATTTATATTATTATTAATAATAATTACGTATAAAATTATTAATATTTAACTTATATTTATTTATAATAAAATTAAGATTTTTAAATTTATCGGTTTTAAATAAATGATATTTTTAATATTAATATTAATAAATTTTTATTATCGAAAATAAAGTATTTACGAAAGTTAAAATTAAAGTATATTTTTAAAAATCTTAAATAAAAAACTAAGGATTTTAACGGTTTTTATATTAATATTTATAAGGAAAATTATATTATATTTATTATATAAAAAGTTAAGCCGAAAAATTTAATTTATTAAATTTTAAGTTTTTAAATATAATTAAAAATTTATTAAATAATAAGTTTATAAAGCTTATATTTCGTTAATTTATTAATTTAAAGTTATTTTAATTATTTAATAACGGTTTAATATTTATAATTAAAACTTAAAAAATAAAAGTATTTAATTTTAAAATTAAATAACAAATAAATAATAAAAATTAAAAATTTAATTACGTTAATTTTAATTTTTAAAACTTTTATTTTTATGTTTTTATTAATAAATTATTTGTAAATAACTAAGATTTTAATTTTTAAATCGGTTATATTATTACCTTTAAAAATAAACGATTAATCGAATAAAATAATAAAATACGAATTATTAAAAATATTATTTATTAATTATTTATTAAATGTAAACATATAACGCGTAATATTTTAATTAATAAAATTTATAAAATAATTTAAAGATTTAATGTCGGTTATATCATTTATTATATTATTAATATTATTTTAAAATAACTTTTTTCTTAAAGTTTCTTTTATTTTATATATTAATTTTTTTCCTCATATTAATATTTAATATAAATAAATGATATAAATAAAAAAGGTTAATAATTAATTTAATAACATTAAAATAATCATATAAAAATTATAAAATAAATAATATTTATTAAATTTACGGTAATTATAATTTTATTAACGTTATAATTAAAACATTTTTAAATAAAACTATAAAAATATTAATAAAAGATAATTAAATTAATTTAAAACTAAAAAATAAATAAAACGAAAAATTAACATAAAATTTACAATTAATTAATTATAAAAAAATTAAAATAAGTAATAATTATATTATAATAATATATATTTATACGGTACGTATTTAAAGTATATAAAAATAAAGTTTTTCGCTTATTTTTAAATTAACTTTTCTTTTTTCCGTAAATATAATAATATTATTATTTCGTTCCTTATTATTTTATTTTATTTATTATTTTTATAATATATACGTATTTATTAATATTATTATTAATATAAACTTAAATAATATATAATTAAAAATATTATTTTAAAGCTTTTAATTAAATTAAAATAAATGGTTAAAATGTTAAAAATTTATATAAAAGTTTTTTTATATAAATGTTTTTAATTTTTATTTTTAAAACTTTATTTTAATTTAATATAATAATTATTTTATTATATAATTTTCCGCATTTTTCGCCGTTTTATAATTTATTATAATTAAAAGTTATAAACCGGATTTTAAATAATTTAAATACGTGTTACGTAATATATTAAAATATTAAAAAACGTTTTAATTTTTTTTATTTTATAAAGTTTTATCCGATATTACGTAATTATTTTATTAATTTTTAACTTTTATTTTATATTAATTTATTATTTTTATAATTTCGTATATTTTAATAAATATTTAAAGTTTATTAATTAAAATTTTAAATTTTAATAAAATTTAAATAAAACATATTATAATTAAAATATAATTTAATAAATACGGTAAATAATAACGATAAATTATTATTTTCTTTTAAATTTAAAACCGAAAATTTATTAATAAAAAATTTTTATCGAAAAATATTTATAATATTTTTAAATTATTTTTATTTATGTTTTTTTATCGGCTTTAATATTAAAAAATATAATCGTAATTTAATCGTAATAATATTAAATCTTATTTTATTTAATATTAAAATAACGTTTTATAATTAAATATATATCCGTAAAACATTAATAATAAAAACGTTATAAAAAATATAAAGCTATTTTTTCGGAAATAATTATCGAAAATATAACGTAAAATTAAGTTTATTATATTTTTACGATATAATAAACGTTAAAAAATGAAACTTATTTTTAAAAATATCGTAAAATTTACCGGTATAATTATTTTTATTATTTTAAGATTTTTAAAATAACCGATAATAATTAAAAATATATTTTATTAAAATTTATATTAAAAAATATCGTAATAATTATTATTTAAATAATTACCGATAAATATTAAAGTTTATTTATTTTTAATATAAACGAAATTTATATACGTTTTTTAATTTATATGGTATTTTTAAACTTATTTTTAAACTAATAATATAAATTTTTTTACATTTAATCGTAAGTTTTAAAACGAAAATAAGGGTTTTACGATCGGAAAAATAATTATTTAAATCTTTTAATTAAAGCTTTTAACGATATTAATTATTTAATCGTAATTCGATAATATCATAAATTTTTTAAAAATATTAATTAAAAATATTTAAATTTAATAAAATGTATTAAAGTTATTAACGAAAATTAATATAAATTAACGTAATATTAATATTAAAATCCGGTAAAACGTAAGTTACATACGGATATATTAATTATATATAATTACGTATAATTACGTAACGCTTATTTTTAATATAAACGAAACTTATATATATTTTTTTAATTTATATAATGTTTTTAAACTTATTTTTAAATTAATAACGTAATTTCTTTTAAATTTAATTATAAGTTTTAATATAAAAACAAAGATTTTCGTAATTAAAAAATAATTATTTAAATTTTTTAATTAAAACTTTTAATAATATTAATTATTTAATTATAATTTAATAATATTATAAGTTTTTTAAAAGTAATAATTAAAAATATTAAAATTTAATAAAGTGTATTAAAAGTATTAACGGATTATTAATAAACCGTTAATATAACGTTAATAATATAATTTAATAAAATAATATATTACATTATTTTTTCCTACCTTTTTTAAAAAATAATATTTAAATATTACTTATATAATTATGTTATTTTTTTATATTACCATTAAATTAATAATTTTATAATTTCTAATTCTTTAATTTTTTAATTTTTAATTTTTAAGTTTTTAAGTTTTTAAATTTTTAAGTTTTTAATTCCTTAATTTTCTAATTTATAAAGTTTTTAAGTTTAAATTTAAATTTTATAATAAGTAATAAATTAATGTAATTATAAATTATAATTATAACTATAACACTTAAAATTTAATCTTAAAAAAACTAATAATAAAATAAAAATATATATATTAAAATATAAAAACATACCGCCGGCGTATTATAAATAAATTAAATTTAAATAAAAAGTAGTAAAATATTATTTATTAATTTAATATATTTTTAAAAATAAATTTATAATTAAATTATATATTTAAAAACTAAAATAATAATATATTAATAATAATTTTACATTAATTTATAAATAATTTATAAAAAGTAATAATTTTTATTTTAATTAAAAAATTTATCTTTTAAAAAAAGCCAATTATTTAAAACTATATTAGCTTTTTTAAGTTAATTCTATTTAAATAATCCGTTTTATTTTAACATAAAATATATCCTTTTTATTATTTATATAAAATAATTAATATTTTTAAACATTAAATAAAGCTTTAATATATAAAAAAATTCCTATATTTTTCGTATTTTACGGCTTATAAGTAATTTATTAATAATTTACTTATAATTTTATAATAAAAAGATTTTTACTTATATATTTATATATTTTTAAAAGTGGTAATATAATAAATATTTTTATTATTATTAAACTTAAATATATATTACCGTCATTTTTAAAACTATATTTACTTTTTATTTTTACGCTTAATAATAAAAATAATAATCGATATAAACGTTTTATATTTTAAAATAAAAATAGTAATTATTTTATAATATTAGTAATAATTTAACGCATAATAAATAAAAAATATAGTTTTTAAAATCGCTTATAAAATTTATATTATTATTAATATCGGCTTTAAAATTTTTTTAAAATACCGTTTATATATTTTAAAAATAATTAAAGCATAATATAATCCTTTTTATATTATTAAACATTTATAAACTTAAAACATTAATAATTATAAATTTAAAATAAATTAATATTAATTTATTTATAAATTAATAACGGGTAATTTATAAAGATATAAACATATTTTCGATAAATATAAAAATCATATATCGTAATAAAAGCTTATTATATATATAATTAAATATTAAAAGTTTAACTTTTTATATTAATAATTTTTAATATAATATTAAAACATTATTAACATAAAAATTAACTTAAATAAACACCGTTTAATAAAAACTTTTCCTTAACATTTTTAATAATAAACTAATAAATTTCCGTTAATAATTCGGTTAAATTAAAAATTTATTTAAATAAGAAATTTTCGTTAATAATTTAATAAAAATAAAAGTTTAAATATATAAAAATTATATTTATATATAATTTTAAAAATATAATCTTTTATTATAAAAAATAAAATTATTATAATAATTAAAGCTGTTATTACGTTAATTACGGACCGTTATAAATATAATAAAAATATTATTTTATTTTTTTATTTTTTTATATTTTTACTTTTAAAAATTAAATACTTTTATAACTTAAATAAATAATAAATAATATTTTTATAATATATATATTTTAAAAAACTTATGTTAATATATTATAAATATATAATAAATAAATAAATTAATAAAAATAACATAAAATTAAAATAATTTATAGTTAAATTAATGGCATTTCGTTTTAAACTTAACTTAATATTAACCCCGTTTTATTATTATTCCGATTTTTTATTTTTAACCCTTTTAATTTTTCAACATTTTCCTTTTTTCCTTTTTTTTTTATTATTTAACATTTTCTTTTAAAATGGTTTTTCTAGTTTTTTACGAAATAAAAATACCATTTATATAATTATTTACATTTAATTTTATTATAAATTTATTAAATTACGAATTTTTATTAATATTAATTATTTTTTATTTTAAAGCGTATTATTAACGAAATAAGTTATTTTTTATTTATAAATGATTTAATAATAGATTTTTTCGTTTTTATTATTATTAAAATTTACTATTTTTTATTTAAATTATTCGAAATTATAAAAATAATTTTCCGGTAATTCGGATAATAAATATGTTTAAAACAAGTTTTTAAATTAGTTTTATTTATTATATTATATTTAATTAAATAATTAATAAAATACTTATTTTTATTATAAAAAGGATATATTTACGTGGAAAAAATAAATATTACGAATAAATTATAACGATACGTTTATTTTTACTTATAAAAAGCTAACGATTTAATATTAAAATGTAAACGGTTTAAATATAAAACCCCGATTTTAATTTATTTAATTATATTTTTTATTATAATATAATATATTATTATTATTTTTTATTAACTTATTTTTTAACTTTTTTTTAAATTATAAAAAAAATTTAATAATAAAATAAACCGGCGAAATTAAGTTAAATAAAACGAAAAGATATAAATTAAATAATAACGGGCATATTTTTCGACGGTCCGATAAATATAAATAATAAAATTTCCGCCGATTTAAATTAAATAAACCTTTAAAAACGTTTAAAAAAAGCGGAAAAGTAATAAAAATTAACGAAAAGAAACGAAAATACCTTTAAAAAATGGTATTATAAAAAGGTTAAAAAGAAAAAGCATTAATAACGAAACGTTAAAAATGTTTACGAAATAATTTAATAAAAATTTTAACGGTAATTTATTAATTAATAAATTAATTAACGGATCGGTTAACGGATTAACCGGTATATTATTATTTCGTATAAAAGTTATTATTTTACCGCTTTAATTATTTTTAAATTTAATATTTTTAAATTTTACGAAATCGCGGAAACGTTTTTTAAAACATGTTAAATTTAATAACGGTTCGGATTTAAGTTAAAATAAAGGTTAAAATAAAAGCTAAAAAGCCCGTTAATTTTTAGTCGTTTTAATTAAAAATCTTACCGCCGTTATTATTAAAATAGCTTTTTTATACGTAAAAATTTATTATTATTAATGGGTAAATCGTTATTATTATTAATATTATTATAATTAATATTATTTCAAATATTTACCGGTTTAAAAACGGTTTATATATTATTTATAACTTTATTTAATAAACGGAAATAATCGTTTTAAATTTTAATTATTATTATAATATTAAACTTTTATTTAAAATATTTTTAATTTTATTTAAAACGTAAAATATAATAATAATTAATGATAATAACTTATATTTTTATTAAATAACATTTTTTATCTTTTTTAATATTATTAATTTTTATTCGTTTATAATTTATTAACAGGTTAATAACGGTATAAAAAATATTTATATTTTTATATATTATTTAATTAAATAATTAAAGTAAATATCGATATTATTAATATATTTATAATAAATAAATTATTTTAAATATTACGTTTTAATATTAATGTTTTATTATTTTAAATTTTAATATAATTAATAAAAACGTAAGTAATTTACCGGCGAAATTATATTAAATATTAAAAGTTATTATAATTAAAAAATTTTTTTTTAAGTTCGGCTTTAATAAATAAAAGTTAAGTAAATTTTAAAAATATTATAAAATAATAAAATTTTTATTATATCGTTAAAAGTTATATATATTAATAAAATTAATATAAATATATTATTATTAATACGATAACGGATATATATTAATATATAAACTTTTTATTTTTAATATATAATTTATAAGTTTTTACGATATTAATATATATATGTAATTAAATATTAATATTATATTTAAATGTAAGTTTTTATATTATTATATTATTACGTGATAAAAATAATTTATCTATAATTATTTAAAAATATATTTAATTTTTAAGCTTTAAAAATATTATAATTATAATTAAAAAGTAATAAATTAATAATTTAAGATAAAATTAATAAAAATAAATAATTAAATAAAATATATAAAATAAATAAAATAAATGGATAAATAATTATAAAAATAATAAAAAAAATAAAACGGTTAAAAAAGTTATATAAATATTTTATTATTAAAAATATTAATATATTTATTTAATTAATTATTTATTTTAACTTTTACATTTATTATTATTTATTTATTTAATTAAAATAATTAATAACATTTTATATAAAATTATATTAAATATATATATATATATAAACATATTATAACCATTTAAAATAATCGAAATTTTAATAAAATAACTATAAATTATTAAAAACGTTTTAATTAAATAATAATTATATTATACTTAAAATTTTTATATATATATTATTTACGGTATTATGAAAAATATAACCGTTTATATATTAATATATTTACGTATTTATTATAA
Organism: Hypoxylon rickii; assembly: GCA_902806535.1. Lineage (NCBI taxonomy): Eukaryota > Fungi > Ascomycota > Sordariomycetes > Xylariales > Hypoxylaceae > Hypoxylon > Hypoxylon rickii. The sequence continues at coordinate 85,045 of CADCWY010000023.1, forward strand.
CGTCGTAAATTATTATTATTATTAATTACTTATTAAATTAAAAAAACAAAGCTTATATTATAATATTATATCTTTTATTTATCGATTTATTACCATTTTAAAACCGCTTTAAAATCGTATTATTTATATAAAAGAATGCATAATATAACATATAAATATCGTAAATAATATGTTTAAATTAAAACTTTATATTAAATTTTATCGGATTTAATGTTTTAACCATTTATTTTAACTTTTTTACTTTTATACCTGTTTTTATTATTATTTTTTAATTAAATTTGTAATTTATTTTATTTTTATTTTATAAATTATAATTAATAATAATTAAAAGTAATAATTAATTATATAATAAAATCTTTTATAATTAAAATTATTTAAGTTATTACGGTAAAATGCTTATAACGGGTATATGGTTTATAAATAGCCGTAATAATAATAAATAACATATTTTTAAATTTTAATTTTTTTTTTTTTTTTAAAATATATATTTAATTTTATAAAATAATTTTTCGATTATTATATTAAAAAGGTATTTTATAAGTTGCAAGTTTTAATGTTAAATTTATAACGGTACGATAATAAATTATTTATATAATCGAAAATATTACTTACTATAATAATTAAAAGTTTTAATTATTTTATTTTATTTTACGGTTAATTTTTAACGGTATTTAATAATTTATAAATATATAATATAATATTTTTAAATATATTTTAATGTTTATTAATAAATTTTTATTATATGTTTTATAATTATAATATATTTACGAATTATTTTTATACGAAAATATTATTTTCCGTATAATTTTTTAAATTAAAAGTTATTATTAAGTTTTTATTATTTTATTTAAAGCTTAATATAAAATATTATTAATATTATTATTAAATAAAGCAGATAACGTTAAAAAGTTACGATAAAACGATTTATTTATATTTAAATATATTCCGATATTTATTTTAATATTTTTATAAATTATTAATAAATAAAAATAATATTTTACCGGATTAAATACGTTTAACTTTTATATTAATTTTAATTAATATATTATAATTTAAATTTATGAAAAATTAAATTAAACGTTAAACGTATTAATTATATTATTAAAATTAATATAATTAACTGTATTTTTTCATTATTTAAATCGTAAAATTATTAAGCTTAATAAACGTTATATAATAATTTATCGGATTTACATTAATGCCGTTTTATATTACCATTTATTATTTTATTTATTATAATATAATAATACCGTTTATTATAAAAATAATTAAATATATTCGAATTTTATTTTTACTGTTTTTATTAGTTTTTAAATATAAAATTTCTTTCGTTTTATATTTTTATTATTATAACTGTTTTAATTATTTAATAATAATTATACGAAATTTACGCACATTTATTATAACTTATAAACGGTTCGTTTAATACGTTATAATATAATATATAATTATTAAATTAATAAATTAATTATTTTAATTTTTCCGTTTATTTTTTATAATAAAATAATATAAATTATAACATATATATTTAAAATATTTATACTTATATTAAACATATTAATAATAACGATTATATAATTATTATAACCGTTAATTTAATCCGATAAAATCGATTATTTTATACGTGTTAATTTAATTAAATTATAATATTATATATAATTTAATAATTTTATAATTATTTTAATATATATTATAGTTTTATAATAAATAATAATTTTATTTATAGGATATTTTATAAAAACAGCTTTATTTTTTACGAACGGTTTAACATTAAGCCATTTTTTTTTTCCCGATTTTTTACTAATATATTTTAAACTTAATAATAAATATTAATGCGTATAATATAAAATTAATACATATAAACCGAAAATAATTTAAATTATATAATATTATAAAATATACGTTTATTATATAACGAAAAATTACGGTAAAAAACTAATTAAACGTTAATTTTTATAATATTTGCTTTATTTTAAAAAAATAAAGTAAAATTTAATTTAATTTAAAACGACTTTAATATTATTAAAGATTAAATAACATTTATTAATAACGATCCGATTAAATTTAAACATTTATTAAAGTTATATTATATACGTATAAAACGATTTAATTAATAAAAATTTTAAGGTAATAAAAATAATAAATATAAAATTATTTATTAAATTTATTATTAAATAAATAACGGCTTATATATAATATATTTTATATCGTTATATTAAATTATTTTATAAAACTATTAATAACATTATTATTAATATAATTTTATTATTAATTATATATATAAATAATAAAAAATAAATTTTTATCGTTATTAATGTTTATTATTTAAATTATAAAAGAAATCTTAAAGTAAATAATTTATAATATTTTTTTAGTTTTTTAAAAGGTTATTACCGTATTTTTAAATAATTATCGAAATATTTTAAATAAATTAATTTATAAAAGCGATTTAAATTATTTTTAACGATATTTATACGATTTTTACTTAAAAATTTAAGCCGTTATTTATTTAATATTATATTATTTATGTTTATAATATAAAAAATCGATATTATAATTTATTTATTTATCGGTAATTTTAATTATATTATTTTAAAAATTTAATCTTTAAAATATTTTATAATTATATTATAAATTAACCGTACGATTATTATAAATAATTTATAAATTTAATATATAATTTTAATTATAATGTAATTTATTATTTTCATATTTTAAATTAAATATATTATATATAAATTTATGTTTTAATATAATAACGATATAATATTAAAAGTTATTTTAAACGATACGTTTATAAATTACCGGTTATATTTTTAAAACGTAATATATTTAATTTAACCGTTAAAATTTATATTAATTAACATTAAATCGATATTTTTAATAATATTACTTATATTTTTATCGTTTTATATTATTTTAATATTATTAATTTAAAATATAATATAAAAATATTTATATTTTTATTATTTAATTTTAAATTATTATTAAACCGTTTATAACCCGATATAAATATATTTAATTAAAGATAAAAATTAGTTTATATTATTTTTTATATAATAATTTTAATATATTATTAAAAAATAATATAAGTTATAAATATTAAATAAATAAGTTTTTAATTAAAAAAACGTATTATTACAGCCTTAAAAGTGTATAAACCATTTTTAATGGTTTATGCTTAAAGTGAAAATAAAATAAATTAAGAAAAATTATAAATTTTTTCTTTTCCTTTTTTTTTTTTTTTTTTATATAACATAACTTTTTAAATAATAATAAAATTAAATCTTTTTATATTTTCCAAATTATTATACATATCATAATATTATTTTTAAATTATTTATTTATTAATAAATTTTATAATAATATGTTATAAATAATATAAAACTATTTTTAATAAAAATATTTTAAATATTATTTTATTTAATATTATAATAATAAAACTTAAAAATTTTTATATTATAAATCGATTATTTAACGATTAAATAAAATAACATAAATAAAAGCTTTAAAAATAATTTATTTATTTATTATATATATATTATGTTTTAACTTAAATAAATTTAAAATTAAAATTACGATATTTTTATAACTAAATATTATTTAAAAATAAATCGTTAAAAATTTAATTACGAAATTAACACAGCTTATTAACGATTTATTTATTTTTAAATCTTAAAAAATAAATATTTTAACATATAATTAATATAATTATCGTAAAAATTAATTTAATTAATTAATAAAAACCCTTTTATTTTATTATTTATTACGTTTTTATTTAAAAATAAAAGTTTACTTAAAACATTTCGTGTTTTTATATTATAATATTAATTATATTTTATAATTATATTATAAAAATATAATACGTTAATAAATAATAACTTTTTTTATATATTAATATAATTAATTAAAGTTATTATTTTAACGATTTTTATTTTATATATATACGCTTTTAATAATTAGTTTATTAAAATTAATACCGCACTTAAATCGTTATTAATTCGTAATATAAATTTACAAATATAATCATATATTTAATTATATAATAATTTATTAATTATAAATATTATTTTATTAAGTTTATATTTTTAAATAAACGTAATTTTTTCCATTTTTAAAATCGGTAAAATAATTATTAAATATTAAAATTTAAGCCATTTTAATAATCGCGAATAAATATATTATATATTTAACGGTATTATATTATTTCTTATTTAATTTAATACTTTTATAATTAAAACATTAAAAATATATTTTTATAAAAATAATATTATATTAATAATTTAATATTATAACATAAAAATTATATAATATATTATTTAAATCTTTAAGTTTATAATTAAATTATATGCGATTTAACTTTTTTAAAAATAATTAAATATATTTTATACGTAAAAGTTTTATAAGTTAATTAATTTATAAAATAATTTTTATAATTATTTAAGTTATGTTTTATTTAAAAATATATTAAAAAACTTTATAAAACTTTATTATATATTATTTTTAAGTATTTAATTTTAAATAAACGTTAAAAATTAAGTTAATTTATAAAAATCTATTTTAATAAATTTAAAAAATTAATATAATTATTTTTATTTAAAATATGTTATTATATGTTTTATTTATAATATAAAAAAGCTTTATTTTATTATTTAAAGTTTAGGTTTATTAATTTTTATTAATATAAAAATAAAATATAAATAAAATAATTTTATCCCGTTTAAAAATTTATAAAATATTTTTATTAATTTATACGTTTAAAAATAAATTAATAATTAATTTTAATTTAATGTGGTTTATTATAATAAATATAAACTTATTTATTAATGTTTACGTTTTTTAAATCGTTATATAAATTATATAATTATTAGTTTAAAACCGATATAAAATGGTTTTACGGTTAACGTATAAACTTTAAACTATTAATTATTTTAATAAGCTTTAAAAATTATTATATATATAAATTTATACGTTAAAACGTTTTTTTATATATATATTTTAATTATTTTTTTTTTTTTACATTTATTTATTAATGTTTAATTTATAAATAAATTTATAACGTTTTTAATATAAATATAATAAAAATAATAATAATAATTAACCGTATTAAACATTAATAATTATAACATTATAATTATTATATTATTAAATTTAAAAAAAAATTATTTTAAATTATATTAAATACGAAAAATATTAAATAAAACTATAATTATATTAACCATAATTTTATATTATTACGTAAAATATTATAATATATAAATTTTTATAAATACCGTTAAATTTTCGCCGTTAAAATATCGTATTAATATTTAAAATATATTATAATATAAAAAAAATAAAAAATAAAAAATTAAATTAATATTATATTAATATTTAAAAATGAAAATATAAGAAATTTATAATTAAAAAACCTTATTAAAAATAAAATAAAATAAAATAATTATTTATATTAATATTAAAAAATAAATAAAATATATAAATTATTTAAAACGAAACGATTTTAATTTATTTTAAAATCGTAAGTATTTTTATTTTTATTTTATAGTTAATATAATAATTAATAAATAACTTATATAACTTTTATATATAATTAAATTTACTTTTAATATAATAATAATAAACATAAATATTATTTATTAATTTTTAATTAATTTATTTAATAATAAAACTTTTTATAAAATGATTTTTATAATTATTTAATGTTAATAAATACGTATATTTAATAAGAAATAATAAATAAAATAAAAATAATAAATAAGTAAAACGATAATATTATTATATTTAAAAAAGAAAAAAAAGCTAATTTAAAGAATAAACGGAAAACTTTATTTTTATATATTTTAAATATATAAATACTTTTTTAGTTAAATATATATCGTATAAATACATATTATTATTATATAATTATTATTTACTTTATTTTTTTTTAATTAATTAATTATAAACTTTATATTAATTTTCCGTTTTATTTATTTTTTAATTTTAAATTAATTTAATTATTTTCTATTAATATTTTTATAATTTTATTTAAGGATATTTTAGTTATAATATTAATAAAATTATAATTATTATAAATTTAATAAATATTATTTATTTCCCGATTTTTATATAATTATTTTAATATTATTAAATTAATTATTAATTTTTTATTAATATTATTTATTTATATTAAATATTAATATAAAAAAAATTAATATATAAAATTAAAGAAATTTTAAAAAAGAAAATTACTTTAAAATAATATTAATAATATAATAAATAATATAATTAATGTTAAATTTTTAAATTATTTTATAAATTTTATTAATTAAAATATTACGTATTATATGTTTATATTTAATAAATAATTAATAAATAATATTTTAATAATTTATATTTTATTATTTTATTTATTATAACGGGAAAAAATGGTTTATAAAAACGGTAATAATTAATGTATAAATTGTTAAATTATTAAATAAATTATTATAAAATAAAATAAATTATTTAAAATATAAATAAATCGTTAGAAAGTAAAATAAATTATTTATAAATTAATTAAATCGTTGTAAATTAATTAAATATGTTGGAAAGTTAAATAAGTTATAATTAAAAGGTTGAATAATTAAATAAATGTATTAAGTAATTAAATAAATGTATTAATTAATTAAATAAATGTTTTTAATTTATTAAAATAAATTAATGTGTTAAAATATAAATTAATACGTTAAAATATAAATTAATGTATTAAAATATAAATTAATATATTATAAATCCGTTAAAATATAAATTAATATATTATAAATTCGTTAAGATATAAATTAATGTATTAAAATATAAATTAATGTGTTAAAATATGAATGAATGCGGTGTGAAATTGTTAAGATATAAATTAATGTAATATAAAAAAGATATATTAAAAAAAGATATGTTAAAAGAAAATATTTATTAAGAATTTTATTAAATGTGCGTAATATATTAAAACGTTAATAAAATGTAATTTTAATTTATCGCATATATGCCGATAAAAGTTTAAAGTTTATAAAGTTAAATAAATTTATAATAATTAGTAGTTTTAATTAATAATGTAATTTTTAATAGCGTAGTAATAAAAGTATTAAATAACGTAAATTAAATATATAAACCGTAAAATTATAACATAATAAAAGCTGAAAATAAGGGTTAAAAATAAAAATAAAATAAATCTTAAATATATATAAAATTTAACGGTTTAATTTTTAAATGTATATCGAATTAAACGGTTTAAATTTTTAACGTTTTTAAAAATAATATTAATGCTTATTAATTTTTTAACGATTTAATAATTTTATTAACCGTTATAAAAATCCTTTTTCTTATTATAATAATTAATTATTTATTTTTAAAAATGATAACGTAATTAATTTATAAGTTAAAATTTTAATTATTTATAAATAATTTATTAATAAAAATATAAAAGTAAAAATCTTAAAAATTAAAATTAATATAATTAAATTTTTAATTTTTATTATTTATTTATTATTAAATTTTAAAATTAAATATTTTTATTTTTTAAGTTTAAATTATAAATATTAAGCCGTAATTAAATAATTAAAATAGTTTTAAATTAATAAATTAATGAAATATAAAATTTATAAGTTTATTATTTAATAAATTTCTTAATTATATTTAAAATTTAAAATTTAATAAGTTAAATTTTTAGTTTAATTTTTATATAATAAATATGGTGTAATTTTTTATAAATATTAATATAAAAATTATTAAAGTTTTTAATTCTTTTATTTAAGATTTTTAAAAATATACTTTAATTTTAACTTTTATAAATACCTTATTTTTAATAATAAAAATTTGTTAATATTAATGTTAAAAATATTATTTATTTAAAAATTAATAAGTTTAAAAATCTTAATTTTATTATAAGTAAATATAAGTTAAATATTAATGGTTTTATATATAATTATTATTAATAATAATATAAATATATTTTAAATTAATATGTTTTAAATTTAACGAAATTATATAATAATTTAATTATATGTAATAATGTTTTTTAAGGTATTTATTTTTAATTTAATAAATAAGTATAAAAATTATCTTTTATATTAACGTAACGAATTAAGTATAAATTATAATAATATTTTAAATTATAATCTTTATTTTTAATAATATAATATAAACGTTAAAATAAATATTAAACGTTAATTAACTTTTAAATAATAAATATATATGTTATAATAAATTTTTATTAAAATTATTATAACTTTAAATTATTAATTATAATTTTTATAAAAAACTAAAATATTCTTATTTTTAACTTTATAAATTATATATAATTTAAAGATTATTATATTTTAATAAATTATTAAGTTATATATTTTAAGTTAAAAATATTTTCCGAAAATAAAATATTTAACTTTTTATATTTAAGGCTTTATATAATTTATTTAATACGATTATTTTTTATTTATACGAAATTTTAATACTAAAATAAAATTATTTTTTTATTATAAAGTATAAAACTGTAATATTTATATACATAAAATTTTTTTAATATAATTACGTAATTAGTAAAATTAAAAATAGGTTTAAATAATTAAATTTCCAGTTTTTTATAAGTTATAACATTTTATAAAATTAAATATACGGTTTAATATAAATATTTTTAAAAGTTAAAATTTTACTTAAAATATTAAAAATAATAATAATGTTTTTATTAATAATAACGATAATTTTATAAAGGCTTTTTATCCACTTTTTCTTAATAAATAAAAATTTCATTTTTATTAAAAATAATATAAAAGTGTTTTATAAATACTTAAATTATTTTTATATTTAAAATATTTTCAATTAATTATTATGTTTTTAATTTTTAATTTTTATTATTATTTTTAAATAATTTAAGTCTTTTAAATTTAAGTTAAAATTAATAATAAATTTATATTAATCTTAAAATATACATTAAATATAAATAAAGTAAAAATAAATTCGTTAAAATTAATAATATTATTAATTACTTTTATTATTATTTAAAATTAATATATATTAAAATTAAATCCTTAAAATTTATTATTTATAATTTTATAAGCTTATCGTATAAAATTATAATATTTATTAATTTTACCGATTAATTAATATATTTTTACTAAAATTTAATAATAAATAATTTTTATAATATAAGCTTTATTTTTAAACTTAATATTATTAAAATTAATATCGGTATTATAAGTAATAATATTAAAAATTTTAAAATAAGTATTAATTTAATATTATTTAAATATTTCCTAAATTTTTTAATAAAAAGTTTTTAAAAACGTATTATTTAAAATTTATAACCGTATTAATAATATAAAATATAAATTATTTATTTAAATATATAACATTAATAATTATTTCGTAATTAAAATTTATATTAAGATTTTTAAATTAAATTTAAATTTTAAAAACCTTATTTTTAATTTAATAATAATAATAAAATTTATTAATTTCTTTAATATTACTAATTTTAATGTTATAATTAATTTTATTTAAAAGTTATATAATTTAATAATTAATAAATGATTAAAATAAATATAAAAATATTATAATTTTATTTCCGTAAAAAAATAATACTTTTAAAATAAAATTATAAATATCCTTATTTTTAGGTAATATTAATTATAATGCCATTTTTTATATTAATTAATTAATAATGTTATTAAAATAAATTTTTAATTAATTTATATTTTTAAATAAAAATAAAAATAAAATATTAATATTTATAATGTAAAATTTATATGGTTAAATAAAATATTAATAATAATAATTTTAAAAGATTTTATAAATTACTTATTACCGAAATAAATATTAGTTTTATCGGCACGAATATTATTTATTTTAAGCATTTATTAAGGTATTTTTAATAAAAGTTAAACATTAACTTTTTAATTATAAAAATACGGATAGTTTTTATATTAAGTATAATTTTTAAAAACGTTTTTATATATTAATTTAAAAAAAATATTATTAAAGGTTAATTTATTTAATAAGAAATATATGGTTATATAATATTAAAATATTTAATTAAATAAATAAATTATAATTAAAAATAAATTGTTGTTTTTTAAAATTTATTTTTAATTTAATTATTATATTTTCTTAATTTTATTTTAAATTAAAATTGTTAAATCTTTTATAATTAATTAAAAATGTTATGTAATTTTTATTAAAAAATCTTACTTAATTTTTAATTTTCCTTAATTTTTACATTTTTATTCGAAATATTTAATGGATTAATATTTTTTCTTATAAATTTAATAATGTTATTTTTATATTTTTAAGATTTATTTAATATTATATTTATTTTTTATTTATCTTATAATATTTATAATTAATATAATATTAATAATCTTTTTATTTTTATTATTATTATTATATCCGTAGTTATATTATTTAATTATTTTTATAATTTTATAAATCCTAATAAATATTTAAAACTTATTAATTAAATCTTTAAATTGTAATAAAATTTTAAATAAAATATGTTATAATTAAAATATAACTTAATAAATATAATAAATAACAGTAATAAATTATTACTTTTTTTAAATTTAAAATCGAAAATTTATTAATATAAAAATTTATCGAAAAATATTTATAATATTTTTAAATTATTCTTATTTATATTTTTTTATTAATTTTAATATTAAAAATATAATTATAATTTAATTATAATAATATTAGATTTTATTTTATTTAATATTAAAATAACGTTTTATAATTATATATATATTTGTAAAATATTAATAATAAAAATATTATAAAAAAATATAAAATTACTTTACCGGAAAAAATTATTTAAAATATGGTATAAAATTAAGTTTATTATATTTTAATAATTTAATAAATATTAAAAAAAATGGAATTTATTTTTAAATATATCGTAAAATTTGCCGGTATAATTATTTTTATTATTCTAAGTTTTTTAAAATAACCGATAATAATTAAAAACATATTTTATTAAAAATTTATATTAAAAAATATTATAATAATTATTACTTAAATAATTATTAATAAATATTAAAATTTATTATTAATAATTATTTATTAATATAAGTAATTAAATTATTTAAAAAAAAAATCGTAATTTTTATTAAGTTAATTTTATTTTTTAATATAACGTTTAAAAATATTGCTTAAATTATATATAAACTATTTATTAATAATTTAAAAATTTAATAACGTTTCTTTAATATAATAAATTAAAATATTTATTTTACCATTTAATTAAAGATTATACCTTTAATTACCACCTTATAAATCTATAAAAATAAGAAATTATATTAATTAAAAATAATGAAAAAATAAAAAAGTATTAATAGTTTTAAAAAATTAAAAAGGGAAAGGAAAAGAAATTATTTATTAATATTATCTTTAATTAATTAATGATTAAAAAGAAAAATTTAAGAAAAGGTTAATTAATTAAGTTTTATAATTAATCCGAAAATAATAAATAAAATAATAAAAATAAATTGTTAAAAACAAATAAAATAAGTAATAAAAATATTAAACATTTAAATAATAAAAATAATAATTAATTAAAAAAGTTTAACCGAATAATAAATAAGTTAAAATTATAACCTTAATTTATTAAAATCGTAAAATTTATAAAATAATTATATATTATTATTTATATTTATTTTATTATTTATAACTTAAAATAAATTAAATCTAATTTTATATAATATATAAACACTTTTTATATTAATATATTAAATCATTTTTATTAAACTTTTATTAATTTATTAAAATTTTATTATAACGGAATATATATTTAAAAAAATTAATAAACTTTTAAAATAATTAAAATTATATCATTTTATATAAATACTTTATTATATTAATATATTTTATAATATTAATCGTAATAATTTTAACATTTAAAAAATTTAATAATTTAAATCTTATAAAATATTTTAAGTATATGTTAAATATTTTTTCATTATATAAATATAATTAATATTTTTATTAATTATTTTAAAATTTACTAATTTAATAAATGTTTAAGTATTTTTTACTTTTAAATTATTTGTTTAATATTAAAAATTAATTCCCATCTTATAACCGTAAAATTAAATTATTATTTAAAAATAATAAATCAGTTAAAAATATAAGTAAATAAATTATTTAATTTGTTTATATTTTCCTAAATAATAAAGTCGTTATTAAAATTATAACCTTAAAATTATATTAAAAGATTTGCTTATATTATTATAAAAAACTAAAGTTAAAAAATAAAAAAGTAGTAAAAAAGTTTAAATCTTATCGAAAAGTTTAAATAAATTACGAAAAATGAAAAATTAAGTTTTATTATTAATAAAATAATAAAAATAAATTATTAATATCGTATATATTATTATAATAAAATCTTTTAAATTATTACAATAATAACTTTTTAACTTTATTAATTTATATTATTAATTTTAATAACATTAATTAATATTAATAAATATATATATTTAATAAAAATAATAAATAAAATAAAAATAATAAATAGGTAAAATAATAATATTATTATGTTTAAAAAAGAAAAAAATTCATTTAAAAATAAGCGAAAAACTTTATTTTTTATATATTTTAAATATATAAATATTTTCTTTAATTAAATATATATTATATAAATATATATTATCGTTATATAATCATTATTTAAAATTAAAAACGCCATTTATTTAAATCGTTAAACTTTATATTTTAATAAAAATATTTTAATTATATTTAAATAATTATATTATTAATTTAACCGTTTTTACTTATATTTAAAATAATATCGTTTTTAAGCCGTTAATTAATTAATTTTAAATATTTAACGTTTTAAAAAATAATATAAAGTAAAATAATAATATTTATCGTAAAAATAATTTTTATTATTATTATTAAAATTTAAAAATTTAAATTAATTAAATATAAATTTAAAATATCTTTTTAAATTTATAATTATATCTTTTAAATAATTAATTTAAATAAGTTTTTATATATATTATATATATTTTTAAATTAAATTTAATAATTAATAATAATTTTTTAAACTTATTAAATTATTTTATTAAATTCGTATAATTAATAATTAAACGATATATTATAAATATAATTTAACCTTAAATTTATTAAAAATATCTTTTTTTAAATATTAAAAGTTTATTATTATTATACATATTTTAAAAGTTAATATTAATTTTAATTTAAAATAATAATTTAATTAATTATATATTATATGATTTAATTATTAATATAATAATTAATATAAATAAATTTATGTAAATAAGCTTTAAATATTATTTTTAAAAATATAATAAAATTTTATTATTATTTTCGTTATAATTTTAAAGGTTTTTTATAATATTAATTTTATATATAATAATAAAAAGCTTTAAAATAATATGCTGCCGTCGTTAAATTATTAAATAACCTTTTTAAATAACATTAATAATTAGTTATATTTTAACTTTTAAATTTACCTTTTATATAATAAAAGTTATAAAAGTTATAAAAAACGAACGTAAAAAAAAAAAGCATAATAATTTAAATATATAACCGAAAAAAAAAAACTTTAAAAATTATTAATAAAAGTAATTTTAAAAGTGTAATTTGTTATATTTATTTAAATAAAGTTTATAATTATAATATATAAAAATAAGTATATAAAATTAATAAAATAAAATAATAAATTATTTCTTAAATTTTATATTTAATAATAATTTATTTATAATTAGTTGTTATAATTTAATTTTTTAATAAATGTTTAAACATTTAAATACTTAATTAAATAAAGTTAAAAATAGTTTTATAAAATTATATTTATTTTTATATAAAATAATAACTATAATAATATTTAAATAAAACATTTAAAACATATTTATTTATTAAAAAAGTAAATTATTATAAAAATTAAGGGATAAAATAATATTTTTAATATTTAAAAACTTTAATATTAATTTTAAAATAAATTTATTATTAAAGTAATATTTTTAAAGCTTTATATAAGTTTTATATCGAAATTTTTAATCATTTAATATTTCTAAACTTAAAATATTAAAACTTTAAACCGGTAAATAAAAAAAATTATAAATTATTTAACGTATAAAAAAAAACAACGCGTTAAAAAAATTAAAATAAAAATTATTAATCTTATTTTATTTAATTACTTTTATATTATTAAACTTTATTAATCTATATTAATAAAAGTAATAAAAATAAAAATTACACGATATAATAATAATGTAATATTTAAATTAATTATAGCTGCTTTTTTATTAAAATAGCTTTTTTAATTTCCGATTTTATATATTTTTTATTTATTTAATTATTTTAATTTAATAAATATAATATGCTTATTAATAAATATTATAAATTACTTATTATAATTTTATAAAATAAGATTTTAATTTTATAATAAATTTTTTTATAAATTAATTATAAATTTTATACCTTTTTATTATTAACTTTTATATTAATAAAAATATTATATTTTATAAGTTAATCGTAAACATAAAAACCATAGTTTTTTTATCCGTAAATATATGTTTTATAATATTTAAAGCGATTTTAAATGTAATAATATATTATCGATACGTAAAAAAATAAGCTTTTAAATAATTTTTATCTTAATTATTAAATATAAAAATAAGTTTAATTAATATTAAATATAAAAAATATATAAATATTTTAACCCGTAAATATTTAAATATAATATTTTTATATTAATAAATTCTTTTATATTAATAAATTTTTAAAAATAAATATAAAAATATATTTAAATAATTATTTATTTATAAATAATATCATTATATTTAACTTAAAATTTAAAAGCCTAATATTATTATACCGAAATTTATAAAAATGGTTAATTATAAATATGTTTATATTTTTTTATAAATATTAATAAAAATTAAAACGTTTTTATTATTTATAATATAAAACCCTTTTAAATTATTATAAAAACTGCTTTTTAAAATGTATAAAATAAATATACCGATTAAATTTTTAGGAAAAAAAAAAAATAATTATATATTAATAAACTGATAAAGTTTAAAAAAAGCTTTATATATATCTTTTATTTTTATAATTTCCTTTTTAACTTTTTTACTTTTTAAGGAAATTTAAGCTATTAAAATATAACGTTTTTAAATATTATATTTATTATTTTCGTATTTATATTTTAAATATATTTATATGGATTAAATATTAAATCGAAAAGTTTTTATACTTTTTAAAAATTATAACCTTTTTTAAGGTTTTATATAAATCGTTAATATTTATTATTATAATATATATTAATAATTTAATCGATTTATATTTTTTTAATAAAGAAATTAATAATAATAACGGTAATATTAAACTTAAATATTTTATTATTAAATTTATAAAGTTTTTATTTTTTAACGTTAAAAAGCCTTTTTAAATATAAAATTTATATTATTATGGTTAAAAATAATAATTATATTATAATTATTTAATATAAATAAAACTTATTATAAATTATTCGATTAAATAGTTAAGTTTTATTTAAAAATAAAAAAGTATTATATGTGGATTTAAAGCAGTTTTTATTTTTTTTAAAGGTAAAAGCTTTATAATTTTCTAATTTTTTTAAAAAAAAGTTTAAAAGTATTTTAAAAATAAAAATATAAATTAATCTTTTAAAATTACTTGGAAAATTATTTTAAAATAAAAAGCCGGCATAAAAATATAATTATAAAGTTTATATTTTAAATAATATAATTACTTAAAAAATTAACTTATAAATATTATTTAATTAATTTAATTAATATTTAAAATTATAATTTAAATATAAAAATATTTTATTAATAAATAAATAATTATATTTATTTTATAAAATATTTTTTTAAAAAATTAATTTATTTAAAACTTTTTATAAAAATAATTTAAGTAAATATAATTTAAAAAATAAATAAGTTTTTATAAATAAGGCTTTTTTATTTAAAAATTTACCCTTAAAATCATTTAATTTAAAATTATTAAGCCTGTATTTTTTGCTATTTTTAAAGAAAATTATTTAAATTTAAAAATTATAAACGTAAATTTAATAGTTTTAATTAATAATAAAATAAAAAGTAAAAAATAAGTTTATGCCGTTAATAAAAAGTTATTAATTATTTTAAAATTTAAAAATGTTTAAATTATAAACTTTAAAAATGAAATATTATGTGGTATAATTCGAATTTATAAAAACTTTTAAAAAATTTAAAAGTTATAAAATAATATATTATAATATTTATAAAATAATAAAACATTTATATAAAATTATATATTTTAATAAGTTAAATAATATTAAAAATATATTAAATTAAAAGCGGTAATTAAATTGGTTTATAAATGTTATTAATAAAAAAGTAAAAATAATTTATATAAATTTAAAATTAATTATAAATATAATATTTTTATTTAATTAAATATTTAAATAAATTTTTAAACGATAGCCTTTTTTTAAAATTTATTTAAGTAAATAAAATTTAGCTTAAATTTATATATTTTTATATATATAAAGGTTTAAAAGTGAAAAAAATTAATTAAATTTTTAGGTTATTTTTTAAAGTGTTTTAAAATTTTAAACTATTTTAATTATGTAAATACGTATTGGATAAACTAAATTATAAATTATTAAAATAACGTAAATATGTATTAAAAAACTTATTTAAATATTATATAAAAATGTTAAATTAATAAATTTAATAAAATATTTAAAAAGTAAAAATTATAAATAATTAATTTATATAATTTAAATGGTTTAAATAATTTTTTATAAAAAAAAAAATAAATATATAAATATAATTTAAATAATTTAAATAATTTTTAAATAAAAGTTATAACTTTTTTAAATAATAATTTTTATTTATTTATTTTTATTAATAAATTATTAACGAAATAAAAATCTGTTTATATAAAATATATATGTAATTTTTTTTTAAAATAACATTATAATAAATTATTAAAAATAAAGCGAAAATATGTTAAACAATTATTTTATTATTGTTAATATAAATGTATTATAATAAAAAAAATAATAAAATGATAAAAAAATTATGTAATAATATGTAATTTTAAAAAACATTATTAATTATATTATAATTAAAATAAAACGCGAAAAACATATTTTATAAAAATGATTAATAAATATTATTATGTATATATATATTTAATTTATTATAAGATTTAAAATAAAAAAGATTTAATTTTTTAAAAATTATAAACTTTTTAATTAATATATATAATTAGGTTTAATAAATTAAACTTAATATAATTTATGTTTAATATTACCTTTTTTAAATAAAAATTACCAATTATATATTATTATTCTAAAAAAAGCCTAACAATAATAATTATTATTAAAAATAAAAATATAAAACTTAAATAAATAACTAAAAATTTTAAATAATTATAAAATAACTAAAACTAATTAATTAAACATTACCAAAATATATAATTATAAATTATTATAATATTTAAAATAAAAATAAATAATCCAATAATATTTAATTAATTTAAAATACCAGAAAATTAATATTTAAATATTAATTTTCGATATTATTTATATTATTTTCCAATCATTACTTTTATTATTAAAAACAATAACATTAATATATAATAATTCTAAATCTTTTACTTTTAAATTTTAAAAATAAATGGTTTTCTTTTATTAAAAATTTCCATTAATTTTAAGATATTTTTATAAATATTATTTTAAAATATCATTTATCATTTTTTAACTTATATTTTTTATTAAATTAAATATTTTAATATTAATTTATCATTTTATTTATTAATCTTTTATTTCCTTAATTTTTCAATTTTATAAAATATTTATTCATTAATATTACCATTAACAAATATTTTACTAAACTTTAAACACTTTTATATTTAAAAATCACTTATAAAAACACCAAAATAAATTACATTATCAATATAACGTAATAAATTTTTAAACTTTTAATAAGTTTAACTTATATATTAAATCATCAATTTTTTTATAATAATAAATAATTTAATACATTATTTAAACTACTTTCGATTTAATTTTTAAATAAATAATATTTTTATATAACTTAAAAATATTTTCTATTTAACATTAAATTATATAAAATTTTTTTTATTATAACATATTTTAATATCCATAATAACGTATTTAATTATTATTTTTACCTTTTATTAATATAATTTTTTTAAGCTTTAAAATTAAAAATTTAATAAAAACTTTAAAAATTATTAATAAAATTTAAGATTAAAAATTAAAAACGATTTTATTAAAAATTTATTAAAACAGAAAATTTTAAATTATTTAAATTATATTATAATATAAAAATAATATTTTTTAAAAATATCCGGCAGGATAATAATATAAAATTTTATCGTAATTTTAACGTCTTAATTTTTCTGCTTATTTTATTTATTTATTTAAGGATAATAATTTATAAAAATAATTAAAATAATTTTAAATTATTATTATAAAATTTATTAAAATTTAAACATAAATTTTTATCCTTATTAAAAATAATTTTAACTAACATTTTTAATTTACAATTATTAATATTTTAAAAATATATTAATTTAATTTTTAACAAAATACTTTTTATATTTTAATATAAATAAAATTTTTAAATAATTTATATATTACAATTAATAATACGTTAAAAATATTAAAACTGGATATATATTATATTAATTTAATTAATAAAACAGCAGATATATTAATAATAAAATTTATTATTAATATATAAAAATATATATTTAATAATAAGTTTTAATTTTTTATTAACCTTTTTAATTAATTTAATAAATTTAATAACATAAATAATATTAAATATAATCAGTTAATTTTTTACAAAAACCGAATATTAAATTTATTAAAATTATATGTTATACAACAGAAATTAAAATAATATTTCTTATTATAAATTATACGGAAAATATTATATACGTAATTAACGGAAATATAAAGTTATTAACGGTTGTTTATTTTTAATTATATAATAATTTAATATTATTTTAAATATAAAAAACTTAAAAATATATGAACGGTTTTTTATTTTACGATTTCGTTCAAAATTTTTATTAATAAAGGTTTATTTAATATTTAACTAAAATTTTTAATATAATGTATTATTTATATATATAAATATATTAACAGTATAATTAAAATTATTTATAAAATTGTTTAATTTATTTCGGTTAAATTTAACGGCTTTTTTTTTTTTATTTAATTTAATAAAAGTTACGATAACATATTTAAAACGAAATTTATCTGTTTAAAATATATTTAATATTTAATTAAAATTAAAAAGTAAATTAAAATAATAATTAATTTTAAATTTAATTTAATTAAATCTACGAATTATAAATTCGTTTATACGGTAATATTACGTATTATTTTATAATCAGTTAAAATAATTATTAAGTGTTAATAAAATTAAAACTTAATATATAAGTTTTAACATATTTAAATTAAATATATTATTTTTAATTTAATTATTTAATATCGTTATTTAATGCGTGTAAATATTTTACTTAAAAATAAAATTAGCCGTATTAAATTTATAAATATAATATACTTATTTTAATAATTATTATTATAAAATAATATAACGTTAAATTTTTTCGTAAAAACGTTAATTTTTATAAACGTAATTCGATTATAATTTTAATGTATAAAGTTTATAAGTTAAATAAAAACGTTTTATATTAATTAAAAACTTTTTTTTTTTATTTATTAAAGTAAATTTAATATTTTTAATTTACTTTTTAAGCGGTAAAAGTTTTAAAAATTATATTTACTTTTAATTATTAACGAATAAATTTATTTTTATTTTTATAACGGGAAAATTTTTAAATAAATTAAAGGATAAACTTTTATAAAAATATAATAATATTAATATATATTTTTAAATCGGCGAAATTAACGGAAATTTAATTTTTTAAATTACGGTTATATAATTAAAAGTAATATTTATGTTAAAATTATTAATTATAAAATTTAATAATTAAATAATAAAGTATTTAATAAATAATTTAAGCGGGTTAATTATAACGTTAAATTTTAAAAATAAACGAAAAATTATTTTTAAATATTATATATGTTTTTCGTAAATTAAAAAATATAATTAAATCGTTAATATATATAACGGCGAATTTTATAAATAATAAAAGTTATTAATTTATAAAATGTTAAGTAAAAGTAATATTATTTTTAAAATTTATTAAAATAACGTTTATAATTTTAAAGTTTTAAAACGATATAATAATTATACGGTTTTATAATTAAACCATATAAATAATTAATAAAAAACTTAAAAACGTTTATAATAAATATATATAAAAATCTTTAAATTTTATTTATTATTTATTTTTATAAAAGTAAAAATAAACGTTTAATATAACAACGATATTAAATAATTTTAAATTTATAATTATCCGATTTTTACATTTACCGTTAATCATTTTTAAATTATAAATACGAAATAATTAAAAGAAATAAATTTAATTATATAAATTATTTTATTTTTTTATATATTATATTTAATATTTTATTTATTATTTTTTATCTTTAATTTTAAGTTATATATTTTAATGGTGTGGTTAATTTAATTTTACCAGTTTTTATAAGCGAAACGTGTATTATTTTATTTTTAATATTTTAATAATATTAAGCTATTTTTAAATATTATAATTTTTAATAAATTTTATGTTTCGGTTGTAAATTTAAGATGTTTTAATTTTTATAAATGTAAACCTTTTATTTTAATATTTAAAAAAAAATTTTAAAACAGGTTATTTTTAAAAATAATAATTTTTTAAGGGTTATTTTTATCATTATAAAACACGATTTAAATGTTATTAATAATTTTTTATTAAATTAAAATATATTAATTACAAAATTAAATAATTTAATATTTTATATAAATTAATAAAATATATTATATACATTATTTTAATCAATTTAATTTATAATAATTATTATATAAATAATTAAAACTTTTTTACAAAATATAAACTATTTTATTTTAATTATAATTTTTATATAACCAAATTTTATTTTTCGGAAAATATATATATTTTTATCTAAAATATTAACAAATAAAATAATTTTATAATTTTATAACCAACAATAGTTGAAAAATATTATTAATTTATTTAATAAATAAATAATTATAAAGGATTTTATTATTATTTAATTTTAAAAATTTACATATTATATAATAATTTAAGTTATTATTTTAAAAGTATAATAATATTTATTTTTATAAAATCCTTTTTTAATAAAATTATATTTTTATACAATTTATATATTTATAATTAAATTTATGTATAATTTAAATATAAAAGTTTAATTTAAATAATTAAAAATAACATTATATTATATAAAAAAAATGTTAAATAATAAATTAAGTTAAAATTTATTAAAAGTAATTTATATTTTAATATTAAAAATATTAATTTTATTTAATTTATAAATTATTTAATTACATAAATTTAAAAATATATTTTATTTTATAATATAATGAAATTTTAATGTTTTAAATTTTATTAAATTTATTAATTGAAACAATTTTAATAAATAAAATAAATTTTATAAATTAATTATAATTTATTAAATTATTAAAACATTTAAAATTTTCACATATAATAATTAATTAATGAAAATTGTTTAAATAAGTTAAAAATTAAAAATAATTATATGTGATTAAATTAAATTTTATTATATTAAAGTTTAAGTTTTTGGTTTAATTAAAATAATGTTGTATATGTTGTTAATTAAATATATAAATTTATTAAATAAATGTATTTAAGCTTTGGAAAAATTTAATTTTAAAATTTTATTTTAATAAAGTTTTTAATTGTATATAAAAAAATTTATATGGCTTAAAAATTTAATAAAATAAATATTATATATAAATAACGTTATAATTTTATTAATATGTTTAATTATATAAGTTTATTATTATTTATGTATTGATAATTATTTACAAATTAAAGCAAAATAATATAAATTAATTAAGTTAATTTTTTTATTATTTTTGTTGTTTTATTTTTATGTAATTTTTTTAGTTTTTTATTATTTTTTAATTATAATATATTTGAAATTATAAAGTTTTATTTTATATTATTAAAGTTAAAATTATTTATTTTAAATATAATTTATCTTATATACTGGTATATTTTTATTAAATTTATTAAAGTAAATTTAATAATAAAATGTTTATTATATGAAGCGTTAAATGTAATAAAATTTATTTTATAATATTAATTATTATGGTTATTATAAGTATTTTTATAATAATTATTTTAGTTTTTATATTATTAATAATTACTGTAATTATCGTTATAGTTTTAAAACTTTTATAATTTTAATATTTATTATAATTTTAATATTTTTAATATTTTATCTTTTAATATAAACAAAACTTATATATGTTTCTTTTAATTTATATGGTATTTTTAAATTTATTTTTAAATTAGTAATGTAGGTTTTTTAGATTTAATTGTAAGTTTTAATATGAAAATGAGGGTTTTATGATCAGAAAAGTAATTATTTAAATTTTTTAATTAAAGTTTTTAATAGTGTTAATTATTTAATTGTAGTTTAATAATATTATAGGTTTTTAAAAGTGGTAATTAAAAGTATTTAAATTTAATAAAGTGTGTTAAAGGTATTAATGGACTGTTAACGGACCGTTAATGTAATGTTAATAATATAATTTAATAAGGTAATATATTATGTTATTTTTCCTTATTTTTTTTAAGAAATAATGTTTAAATATTTTTATGTAATTATGTTATTTTTTTATATTATTATTAAATTAATAATTTTATAATTTTTAATTTTTAGCTTTTTAATTTTTAATTTTTAAGTTTTTAAGTTTTTAATTTCTTAGTTTTTAATTTATTAAATTTTTAAGTTTAAGTTTAAGTTTTATAATAAGTAATAAATTAATGTAGTTATAAGTTATAATTATAATTGTAATATTTAAAATTTAATTTTAAAAAATTAATAACAAAATAAAAATATATATGTTAAAATATAAAAACATATCACCGGTATATTATAAACGGATCGGATTTAAATAAAAACGGTAAAATATTATTTATTAATTTAATATATTTTTAAAAATAAATTTATAATTAAATTATATATTTAAAAATTAAAATAATAATATATTTATAATAATTTTATATTAATTCGTAAATAATTTACGAAAGGTCATAATTTTTATTTTAATTAAAAAATTTATTTTTAAAAAAAAGCTAATTATTTAAAATTATATTAATTTTTTTAAATTAATTTTGCTTAAATAATCCGTTTTATTTTAATATAAAATATATTTTTCTTATCGTTTATATGAAATAATTAATATTTTTAAATATTAAATAAAGTTTTAATATATAAAAAATTTTATATTTTTTATATTTTATAATTTATAAATAATATATTAATAATCTATTTATAGTTTTATAATAAAAGATTTTTATTTATATATTTATATATTTTTAAAGGTAATAATATAATAAATATTTTTGTTATTGTTAAATTTAAATATATGTTATTGTTATTTTTAAAACCGTATTTATTTTTTATTTTTATATTTAATAATAAAAATAATAATTAATATAAACATTTTATGTTTTAAAATGAAAATAATAATTGTTTTATAATATCGGCGATAGTTTAATATATAATAAATGAAAAATATAATTTCCGAAATTGTTTATAAAATTTATGTTATTATTAATATTAGCTTTAAAATCTTTTTAAAATATTGTTTATATATTTTAAAAATAATTAAAATATAATATAATTTTTTTTATATCGTTAAATATTTATAAATTTAAAATATTAATAATTATAAATTTAAAATAAATTAATATTAATTTGTTTATAAGTTAATAATAAATAATTTATAAAGGTATAAATATATTTTTAATAAATATAAAAATCGTATATCATAATGAAAAGTTTATTATATATATAATTAAATATTAAAAATTTGGTTTTTGTGTCGATAATTTTTAATATAATATTAAAATATTATTAATATAAAAATTAATTTAAATAAATATTGTTTAACGAAAATTTTTTAATATTTTCGATATTAAATTAATAAATTTCTGTTAATAATTTAATTAAATTAAAAATTTATTTAAATAAGAAATTTTATTAATGATTTAATAAAAATAAAAATTTAAATATATAAAAATTATATTTATATATAATTTTAAAATATAATTTTTATTATAAAAAAATAAAATTATTATAATAATTAAAGCTATTATTACATTAATTATAAACCGCTATTAATATAATAAAAATATTATTTTATTTTTTTTTTTTTTACATTTTACCTTTAAAAATCAAATATTTTTATAACTTAAATAAATAATAAATAATATTTTTATAATATATACATTTTAAAAAACCTACGTTAACATATCGTAAATACATAATAAATAAATAAATTAATAAAAATAATATAAAATTAAAGCGGTTTATAATTAAACCAATAATATTTTATTTTAAACCTAATTTAATATTAATTTTATTTTATTATTATTTTAATCTTTTATTTTTAACTTTTTAACTTTTCGATCTTTTTCTTTTTTTTTTTTTTTATTATCCGATATTTTTTTTAGAACGGCTTTTTAATTTTTTATAAAATAAAAATATTATTTATATAATTATTTACATCCGATTTTATTATAAATTTATTAAATTATAAACTTTTATTAATATTAGTTATTTTTTTATTTTAAAATATATTGTTAATAAAATAAATTATTTTTATCCATAAATAATTTAATAATAGGTTTTTTATTTTATATTATTATTAAAATTTACCATTTTTTATTTAAATTATTTAAAATTATAAAAATAATTTCTTAATAATTTAAATAATAAATATATTTAAAATAAATTTTTAAATTAATTTTATTTATTATATTATATTTAATTAAATAATTAATAAAATACATATTTTTATTATAAAAAAATATTTATATAAAAAATAAATGTTATAAATAAATTATAACAATATATTCATTTTTATTTACAAAAAACTAGTAATTTAATATTAAAATGTAAACAGTTTAAATATAAAACTTTAATTTTAATTTATTTAACCATATTTTTTTATTATAATATAATATATTATTATTTTTCTTATCAACTTATTTTTTAACTTTTTTTTTAAATTATAAAAAAAATTTAATAAAAAATAAACTGATAAAATTAAATTAAATTAAATAAAAAATATAAATTAAATAATAATAAATATATTTTTAACAATTTAATAAATATAAATAATAAAATTTTTATTAATTTAAATTAAATAAATCTTTAAAAATGTTTAAAAAAACAGAAAAACAATAAAAATTAACGAAAAAAACGGAAACACTTTTAAAAAAATGATATTATAAAAAGTTAAAAAAAAAATACTAATAATAAAACATTAAAAACACCTATAAAATAATTTAATAAAATTTTAATAATAACTTATTAATTAATAAATTAATTAATAAATTGGTTAATAAATTAACTAATACACCGCCATCTTATATAAAAGTTGTTATTTCATTATTTTAATCATTTTTAGATTTAATATTTTTAAATTTTACAAAACCATAAAAACACTTTTTAAAAATACATTAAACTTAACAACAATCCGATTTAAACTAAAATAAAAACTAAAATAAAAATTAAAACAACCCATTAATTTTTAATCATTTTAATTAAAAACCTTACCACTACTATTATTAAAATAACCTTTTTTACATATAAAAATTTATTATTATTAATAAATAAATTATTTTTATCATTAATATTATTATAATTAATATTATCCCAAATATTTACCAATTTAAAAATAATTCACATATTATTTATAATTTTACTTAATAAATAAAAATAATCACTTTAAATTTTAACTATTATTACAACATTAAATTTTTATTTAAAACATTTTTAATTTCATTTAAAAACATAAAACACAATAATAATTAATAATAATAACTTATATTTTTATTAAATAAATAATATTTTTATCTTTTTTAATACCGCCAATTTTTATCCATTTATAACTTATTAATAAATTAATAACGATATAAAAAAATACTTACATTTTTATATATTATTTAATTAAATAATTAAAATAAATATTAACATTATTAATATATTTATAATAAATAAATTATTTTAAATATTACATTTTAATATTAACATTTTACTGTTTTAAACCCTTAATATAATTAATAAAAATATAAATAATTTATTAATAAAACTGTATTAAATATTAAAAACTATTATAATTAAAAAAACCTTTTTCCAAATTTAACTTTAATAAATAAAAGCTAAATAAATTTTAAAAATATTATAAAATAATAAAATTTTCCGTTATATTATTAAAAATTATATATATTAATAAAATTAATATAAACATATTATTATTAATATAATAATAAATATATATTAATATATAAACTTTTTATTTTTAATATATAATTTATAAGTTTTTATAATATTAATATATATATATAATTAAATATTAATATTATATTTAAATATAAGTTTTTATATTATTACGTTATCGTATAATAAAAATAACTTATATATAACCATTTAAAATATATTTAATTTTTAAGCTTTAAAAATATTATAATTATAATTAAAAACGATAAATTAACGGTTTAAAATAAAATTAATAAAAATAAACGATTAAATAAAATATATAAAATAAATAAAATAAATATATAAATAATTATAAAAATAATAAAAATAAAACGGTTAAAAAAGTTATATAAATATTTTATTATTAAAAATATTAATATGTTTATTTAATTAACCGTTTATTTTAATTTTACGTTTATTATTATTTATTTATTTAATTAAAATAATTAATAATATTTTATATAAAATTATATTAAAATATATATATATATAAATATATTATAATTATTTAAAATAATTAAAGCTTCGATAAAATAATTATAAATTATTAAAAACATTTTAATTAAATAATAATCGTATTATATTTAAAGTTTTTATATATATATTATTTACGATATTATAAAAATATAATTACTTATATATTAATATATTTACGTATTTATTATAATATTATAAATTATTATTATTATCGATTATTTATTAAACTAAAAAAATAAAGTTTATATTATAATATTATACCTTTTATTTATCGATTTATTATTATTTTAAAACCGTTTTAAAATTATATTATTTATATAAAAATGTATAATATAACGTATAAATATTATAAATAATACGTTTAAATTAAAACTTTATATTAAACCTTATTAAATTTAACGTTTTAACCATTTATTTTAATTTTTTTACTTTTATACTTATTTTTATTATTATTTTTTAATTAAGTTTATAATTTATTTTATTTTTATTTTATAAATTATAATTAATAATAATTAAAAGTAATAATTAATTATATAATAAAATCTTTTATAATTAAAATTATTTAAATCGTTTTAATAAAATGTTTATAATAAATATATAATTTATAAATAATTATAATAATAATAAATAACATATTTTTAAATTTTAATTTTCTTTTTTTTTTTTAAAATATATATTTAATTTTATAAAATGATTTTTAATTATTATATTAAGAAAAGTATTTTATAAATTACATATTTTAATGTTAAACTTATAATAATATAACGATAAATTATTTATATAATTAAAAATATTATTTATAATAATAATTAAAAGTTTTAATTATTTTATTTTATTTTATAATTAATTTTTAATAATATTTAATAATTTATAAATATATAATATAATATTTTTAAATATATTTTAATGTTTATTAATAAACTTTTATTATATATTTTATAATTATAATATATTTATAAGTTATTTTTATATGAAAATATTATTTCGTTATAATTTTTTAAATTAAAAATTATTATTAAATTTTTATTATTTTATTTAAAATTTAATATAAAATATTATTAATACTATTATTAAATAAAATAAATAATGTTAAAAATTATAATAAAACAATTTATTTATGTTTAAATATATTTTGATATTTATTTTAATATTTTTATAAATTATCGGTAAATAAAAATAATATTTTATTAAATTAAATATGTTTAATTTTATATTAATTTTAATTAATATATTATAATTTAAATTTATAAAAAATTAAATTAAATATTAAATATATTAATCATATTATTAAAATTAATATAATTAATTATACTTTTTTATTATTTAAATCGTAAAATTATTAAATTTAATAAACATTATATAATAATTTATTAAATTTATATTAATGTTATTTTATATTATTATCTATTATTTTATTTATTATAACGTAACGATATCATTTATTATAAAAATAATTAAATATATTTAAATTTTATTTTTATTATTTCTTATTAATTTTAAATATAAAATTTTTTCCGTTTTATGTTTTTATTATTATAACTGTTTTAATTATTTAATAATAATTATATAAAATTTATATATATTTATTATAACTTATAAATAATTTGTTTAATATATTATAATATAATATATAATTATTAAATTAATAAGTTAACTATTTTAATCCCTTCGTTTATTTTTTATAATAAAGTAATAAATTATTAAAAGGGATAATATAAATTATAATATATATATTCGAAATATTTATATTTATACCAAACGTATTAATAATAATAATTATGCGGTTATTATAATTATTAATTTAATTTAATAAGGTTAATTATTTTATACGTTTCGATTTAATTAAGTTATAATATTATATATAATTTAATAATTTTATAATTATTTTAATATATGTTATAATTTTATAATAAATAATAATTTTATTTATAAAATATTTTACGAAAAGTAGCTTTATTTTTTACGAATAGCTTAGCACTGGGCCGTTTTTCTGTTTTTAATTTCTTATTAATATATTTTAAATTTGGTAATAAATATTGGTATATATAATATAAAATTAATATATATAAACCGAAAACGGCTTAAGTTATATAATGTTATAAAATGTATGTTTATTATATAATAAAAAGGTTACGGTAAGGAAAATTAATTAAATATCGGTTTTTATAATATCTGCTTTATTTTAAAAAAGTAAGACGAAATTTAATTCGGCCCGAAACGGTTTCGGTATTATTAAGAATTAGGTAATATTTATTAATAATAATTTGATCGAATTTAAATGTTTATTAAAGTTATATTATATATGTATAAAATGATTTAATTAATAAGGATTTTAAGGTAATAAAATAATAAATATAAAATTATTCGTCGGATTTATTATCGAATAAATAGCGGCTCGTATATAATACGTTTTATATTATCGTACCAGGTTATTTTATAAGGTTATTAATGGTATTATTATTAATATAATCCCATTATTAATTATATACGTAAGTAATAAAAAATAAATTTTTATTATTACTGATGTTTATTATTTAAATTATAAAGGAAATTTTAAAATAAATAGCTTATAATATTTTTTTAGCTTTTTAAAAGTTGTTATTATATTTTTAAATAATTATTAAAGTATTTTAAATAAATTAATTTATAAAAGTAATTTAAATCGTTTTTAATAATATTTGTATAATTTTTATTTAAAGGATTTAAATCGTTGCTTATTTAATATTATATTATTTGTATTTATAATATAAAAAATTAATGTTATAATTTATTCGTTTATTAATAATTTTAATCGTATTATTTTAAAGAATTTAATTTTTAAAATATTTTATAGTTATATCGTAGGTTAGTTATATGGTTGTTATAAGTAATTTATAAATTTAATATATAATTTTAGTTATAATATAATTTGTTATTTTTATATTTTAAGTTAAATATATCGTATATAAATTTACGTTTTAATGCGATAGCGATATAGCGTTAAAAGGTTATTTTAAATGGTACGTTTATAAGTTGTTAGTTATATTTTTTAAAGCGTAATATATTTAATTCGGTCGTTAAAATTTATATTAGTTAATGTTAAATTAATATTTTTAATAATATTATTTATATTTTTATTATTTCATATTATTTTAATATTATTAGTTTAAAATATAATATAAAAATATCTGTATTTTTATTATTTAATTCGAATTATTATTAAACCGTTTATAATTTAATATAAATATATTTGGTTAAAAATAAGAATTAATTTATATTATTTTTTATATAATAATTTTAATATATTATTAAAAAATAATATAAATTATAAATATTAAACGAATAAGTTTTTAATTAAAAAGGGATATATTATAATATTATTTTTAAATTATTTATTTATTAATAAGTTTTATAATAATATGTTATAAATAATATAAAGCTATTTTTAATAAAAATATTTTAAATGTTATTTTATTTAATATTACGATAATAAAGCTTAAAAATTTTTATGTTATAAATTAGTTGTTTAACGGTTAAATAAAGTAATATAAGTAAAAGTTTTAAAAATGGTTTACTTATTTATTATATACGTATTACGTTTCGGTTTAAATAAGTTTAAAATTAGAATTATAATATTTTTATAATTAAATATTATTTAAAACGGATCGTTAAAAATTTAATTATAAAGCTAATATAGTTTATTAACAGCTTATTTATTTTTAAATTTTAAAAAATGAATATTTTAATATATAATCGGTATAATTATTATAAAATTTAATTTAATTAATTAATAGAATTTTTTTATTTTATTATTTATTATGTTTTTATTAAAGAATAAAAGCTTATTTAAAACGTCTTATATTTTTTATATTATAATATTAATTATATTTTATAATTATGTTATAAAAATATAATATATTAATAAGTAATAATTTTTTTATATATTAATATAATTAATTAAAATTATTGTTTTAATAATTTTTATTTTATATGTATATGTTTTTAATAATTAATTTATTAAAATTAATATTGTATTTAAATTATTATTAATTTATAATATAAATTTATAAATATGATTATATATTTAGTTATATAATGATTTATTAATTATAAATATTATTTTATTAAATTTATATTTTTAAATAAATATAATTTTTTATTTTTAAAATTGGTAAAATAATTATTAAATATTAAAATTTAAATTATTTTAATAATTATAAATAAATATATTATATATTTAATGATATTATATTATTTTTATTTAATTTAATATTTTTATAATTAAAATATTAAAAAATATATTTTTATAAAAATAATATTATATTAATAATTTAATATTATAATATAAAAATTATGTAATATATTATTTAAGTTTTAAGTTTATAATTAAATTATATATAATCTGATTTTTTTAAAATAATTAAATATATTTTATATATAAAATTTTATAAATTAATTAATTTATAAAATAATTTTTATAATTATTTAAATTATATTTTATTTAAAAATATATTAAAAAACTTTATAAAACTTTATTATATATTGTTTTTAAATATTTAATTTTAAATAAACGTTAAAAATTGGGTTAATTTATAAAAATTTATTTTAATAAATTTAAAAAATTAATATAATTATTTTTATTTAAAATATATTATTATGTATTTTATTTATAATATAAAAAAATTTTATTTTATTGTTTAAAGTTAAAATTTATTAATTTTTATTGATATAAAAATAAAATGTAAATAAAATAATTTTATTTTGTTTAAAAATTTATAAAATATTTTTATTAATTTATATGTTTAAAAAATGAATTAATAATTAGTTTTAATTTAATATAATTTATAATAATAAATATAAATTTATTTATTAATATTTATGCTTTTAAATCGTTATGTAAATTGTATAATTATTAGTTTAAAGCTGATATAAAATAGTTTTATAATTGGTGTATAAATTTTAAATTATTAATTATTTTAATAAGTTTTAAAAATTATTATATATATAAATTTGTATGTTAAAATGTTTTTTTTTTATATATATTTTAATTGTTTTTTTTTATATTTATTTATTAATGTTTAATTTATAAATAAGTTTATAATATTTTAATATAAATATAATAAAAGATAATAATGGTAATTAATTATATTAAATATTAATGGTTATAATATTATAATTATTATATTATTAAATTTAAAAAAAAATTATTTTAAATTATATTAAATATAAAATATTAAATAAAATTATAATTATATCAATTATAATTTTATATTATTATATAAAAATATTATAATATATAAGTTTTTATAAATGTTATTAAATTTTATTACCGAAATATTATATTAATATTTAAAATATATTATAATATAAAAAAAGTAAGAAAATAAAAAATTAAATTAATGTTATATTAATATTTAAAAATAAAAATATAAGAAATTTATAATTAAAAAAATCTTAATAAAAAATAAGATAAAATAAAATAATTATTTATATTAATATTAAAAAATAAATAAAATGTATAAACTATTTAAAATAAAACGATTTTAATTTATTTTAAAATTGTAAATATTTTTATTTTTATTTTTATAATTAATATAATAGTTAATAAATAATTTATATAATTTTTATATATAATTAAATCTATTTTTAATATAATAATAATAAATATAAATATTATTTATTAATCCTTAATTAATTTATTTAATAATAAAATTCTTTTATAAAATAATTTTTATAATTATTTAAAATTAAAAACGTTATTTATTTAAATTATTAAATTTTATATTTTAATAAAAATATTTTAACCATATTTAAGTAATTATGCTATTAATTTAATTATTTTTGTTTATATTTAGGTTAGCTTAGGGTTAGGTTAGGGTTAGGGTTAGGGTTAGGGTTAGGGTTAGGGTTAGGGTTAGGGTTAGGGTTAGGTTAGGGTTAGGGTTAGGGTTAGGGTTAGGGTTAGGGTT